>PVLD010010425.1:23388-34795 GCA_004027595.1 Dinomys branickii | reverse complement strand
GATTTATTCCATGAGTTTCTCTCAGCATGTTGAACAAGCAGCTTTAGGAGTCTTTTGTGTGTTTTGCCAAATTTGAGGACGTTTCAGTCATTATAAATGAATATCTTGTGAATACTTCTCAGCCTTACTTACTCTCCGCTTCTGACAGGCAAATGGTATGAGTTTTAGACTTTTCTTTTAACTGCAGGTGTTCCTGTGTCTGCTCATTTCTCTCACCCTATTTCTTCTTTGTTTTCCAGTGTGGGTGATTTCTATTGTTCTTGCGTCAAATTCCCTCATGCTTTCCTCTGTCTACTTCATGGTTTTTCTAGTTTATGTTTTTTTTATTTTGGCAATTTTATATTTTGTTTAAAAATTTCCACTTGGTTCTTCCTTATATACTTAATGTCTTTGTTGTCTTTGCTGAGCTTATTTTCTGCTGAATATACCTTTTTTGCCATTTGTACAAGCACATTCCTACTTGCTTACCGAAGCAGTTTTATGATGGACTCTTTATAATCTTTACCAGGTAATTCCAACATTTGTGACATCATGATATTGACCTTGTTGTCCTTTTTCTTTCAATTTTAGATCATGCTTCTCAGTATGATGAATATTTTCAGTTCAAATCACAACGATGCTACTTATGACCAGTCTGTGCCAGTCTCCCTTCCTTTCTTCACATTGCAGGGTCTTCCTGTGCTTGTCCTATGTATAGTGAGTTGCATGGAGCAGCAATAACAAAGTACACCTCTTCCGTTTCCCTATAAATGGAAGACCTACTTCATGCATTGTGAACTGTCTTCAGTACTGCTGCTATGATTACTTGACCATTTAACAATGTTGTTCTTTTGGTGTGTCTTCTTTGATCATTATGTCTGCTTTATTTGATATCCATAGCGTCAGCCCACTTTCTTTTTCTTACTCCTTGTGCAGAGTATTTTCTTCTTTTGCTTTTGACCAAATCATGTGTCTGAATCCCATGTCGGCACTTACAGGCGCCTTAAGGGAGAGCTTGCTCACTGCTCTGTTGACTTGTTCTCTTCCTTATTGGAAGGCTGCTTTCATTTGTTTGTAACTCTAGATATGGCTACAGTGGCCACACTGTATTTGGTTCTCATCTAGTTTTGTTTACAAACAGAATGGAGGAGAGAATTGAGTTTGTGAGCCAAGGTGCCATTGAAAACCATCATTTTGGTAATGATTTCACATACTCCCATCATTTTTTGTGTTTCTTTTATCTTTTGTTTCTTGGTAATAATGCGGTTTCAGTAATGCTTTTCATATATATATATATATATATATATATATATATATATATATTCTTTTTTTGAGACAGTCTCACTATACTCAGTTTAGGCTTGTCTTGAACTCACTATGTAGCCCAGACTGGTCTTAAACTCAGGAAAATCCTCCTGCTTCAGCTTTTCAAGTGCAGGGATTACAGGTATGCACAGTATCCACTCTTTTGTGGTTTTGTTTTGTATTTTGAGTCAGGGTCTTGCTATGTACTCTGGACTGGCCTTAAACTCACCATGTAGCCCAGGTTGGACTCGAACTTGCAGTGACCCTCTAGTCTCAGCCTCAGCGTCTGAGGGCTTGGATTCCATTTGTGTGCCATTATGCCCAACCACAATGTGCATTTGCATCACAGTCTCTGTAGAATTTCTCCTGTTATTTCCCTTCTAAACACCTCCTGTTTCCCACATCTTTTGATTGCAGCAGGAGGCCGCATCTAGTGACTGACCCAGGCCATGTAGACTTGTGTAAATGTATTCTATGTATTCTGCATCGTTTGCATCATGAGAACACATACACATGTTCCGAGTCCTTTCTCAGGACATGTCTCTGTCACTGCATGGTGCATGACTGTGCAGTGAAAGTTTCAAGATAAAGGAAGAGAAGGTCACAGTGGAAGCTTCTGGCCTGGAGTCTTCAACAGAGAGCACTTGGGTCAAGTCCAAGACAGCACTCCCACTCCATTCCATACTTCTTCCCCAGTTTCATTTTTAGTAGAAAAGTGTTTACAGTTCCTGAAATTTCACAGATATGCCAGAAAGATTAATTACAATAATTTCTCCCACAGCTAGGACTATCTCTATATAACATATTTCTAGATTATCATATGCATTCCAGCTAATGCCACTTGTTCAGAGATATGAAGAGTCAATTTATTACATGACCACACATAATAAAGGACACATAGAGGAGTATGAATCGGCATCTGTACTCAAGCCTCTGGATGAGAGTTCTATCTTTAGCAACTAAAAAGATGAATGAGGAAAAGTATGATAGATATAAGCAGCAGGGTTCATTACACAAGAAGAGGGTATTACCAAACATACGATGGAGATAAATCTCACAGAGTGTCGGGGCATCATATGATTACCCCTAATCTATCATCTTGTTAATGTTATTTCTACAGAAACACTAAAAGAAATTAAACTATGAAGACCTGAAAACAGATTCAACAGCTACATGTAACAAAAGAAAAATGGGAATGTTTTCCTGAAGCATTTGCCCTATTTTTGTAAGTCATGTTAATGATGTGAAGCAAGCGTTTAAGTAATCTAACAGTTTGAATAAACAAACCCTCGTATAAAAGGACTCTCTCATCATTTTTGTTATGTAACAATGTTATGTATTTGTGCCAATATATTAATTCATGAGGAAATTTTAATTTGATCTTTTATTTCAGAAGATGCCACTCAACCCATCCTAAAGAGATTTCTGTGTCTTTATTAATTCGTGTAAGGGTATTGTAATCAATTGCTTCAGTTTAAGCAGGCTTTAACATTCCAATGACATACAGTGATTAATGCACTGGGTGGGTTGTTTTCCCACTTGGACGTAGAACAGCTTCATCAGGTCATGTAAAGCAAGCATCCCCTGCACCCCGCACTCGGGGCCCCCTCTTGTGTGTAAGTGTGAGGGTCTCTGTATGCAGGATGTGGATGGGTGGTGCACTAGTGCTACTTTAATGAGTAAAGTTAAAGTTTGTCCCAAGAATACCCAGCTGGTTTTTTTCTTCACTTATTGTTTTAAATGAACAATAAAGGAGAAAAGCAGAGGGTTTTTAAAACTTCTATCTTTTTTTCCCCTCTGAAATTAAGGAGAAAATGAAGTTAATTATCTATGAAGTTGTAATCAGGAAACAAAGAAAAAAGACAGAGGAGATAAAAAATTTTCCTGTATCAGTTCTGCTGGGAGTTGATCCTAGCCTATTAATGCATCAAAGCTTCCTTATTCACCCATTATGAAATGGGGTGAAGTTCAATTTCTCTTCCAATAGGACTGTAAGAAGTTTTATTCTTTGGGTCTTTGTAATGAACTTTATGATACTCAGGTGAAAGCTGTTGAGAACTGTAAATGACAAGAACTAATACTGTTTTTGTATCCCTAGAGGTGAAGTAGTTGAGTTTTTGTATTAGTTTTCTTCTAATACAAAGAAGAAATTGTGACAGGAACGTCACCAAAAAAGAGCTAGATTTTTAAAACACAAATTCAACTTACAGCAACAGATTAAAGTCAATCAGGTTAATTATTTTGAGACTCAGCCACTATGGACAGTCATTCAACAAGACAAAGCAGCCTCTCAAGCTGATATTTGATGGAATTTTTAGTATGAATTATATTATTCCCAGGGATTCACTATTTTATAAGCTAGTCATCAACTATCTCATGCAGATTTGTGGTACCAAACATTTCAGATCAAAATTCTTACTCTTATCCATGAAAATGTGTTCTGAATATACAAATTATTTTAAATTTAGAAGTTATCACAGTGCTGTTCAGTAACATTGTTAAGAACTTTTAATCATTCCTACATATGCTGTAATCACAATGATAAAATAAACCTGGAAACATTCTGTATTTTTTAAAAATTTAAATCTAAAAATTTTAAACCAATCAATTCTCTCCCTAAAAAGGATGCACAGCTTTTCTTGTAACTAAGACTTGTAAAATCTACATTATTTCAACATTTTTCTCAATCTTCTACTTCATTTATGTAGGTAGATTGAATGCCTCTGATTCAAATTCTCTGGCACAATTGACAACACCTTGCTCAATCTTACCTTCTCCTTTTGCTTTGTAAGAATCTGACATTATCACATTGTGCACTGAAAAGACATTCAATAAGTGACTGTCTGCTCATTTCTTAAGAATGGTGGTCACAGGTCCGAATAGTAGACACCAATTTGCAATTTGGAAGCATGACAAGAACAGTGATATTTATAATATATATTAAATATATTTCTGCAGACTAGTCACTGAGATAATCTTTGTTTTTAACAAATATTTTGATTTAATAAAAGAAAATGTTCTAATTTAGTCTTTGACATTAAAAATATGGGTATTTTGGTAAATATCATTTCTCTGAGATTTCTAATTTTCATCTAAAAAATGAGAAGACTGTTTCAAGTCACCTCTAGGGACATTTCCAAACTCATTTCCTTTGTAAGAAACATTTCTCTTACTCTGTAATTGCTCTTTCATAGTCACAACAGAACACCCTGATGTCTCCTGTGTGTCTGTGTTGAACCCTGGTTTTACCTAACCATGTTCATATTTTCCACAGTAGGCACATAACTCAGCAAACTTTTGGAGAAAGCACACATGTTCTGGTTTAAATAATTGTCTCCCAAACACGCATGCGATAAAACCTTATCCTCAGGCCATGCCACTATAAAGCGGTCGAATCATTAAGATGTGGAGCCTAGTAAAAGAGTTTAGCTCCCTTGGGTCATGCCCTGGAAGGTGATCTGTGACCTTCGTCTCTTCCTCTCTCCTTTTGTTCCCCAGCCACCATGAGGTAAACAGCTTGCTTCATCTTGTTTATGGCACCTTGATGTGCTACCTTACCACAAATGCAAGAGGAAGAGAGCTAGTCGGCCAGGGAACACGAAATGAGCCAGAATAAACCTTTTCTCCTCCTCAGCTGATTATCTCACATATTTTGTGACAGTAATGGACAGAAGATGATCAGACTCTGCTAAGAAAGCATAGAAGCCACACACTATCATCTAATCACCCTACCCCACGACTGCTCCTCCTCCTCACCTACTTTGTATGAGCTCAGTGAGCAGTGGTGAGTGATGTCTTCTAATGAGATTTGATTGTCACCACATATGTGTAAAATCAGCATGGAGGAAATCATGCGTTTGAGTCTTTGGAAAATAGAATAAAAGTACTTTGCCTCATAGACCTTCGTTTTCTAACTGGAATGCGATGTAGCAATATTATCTATCTCATTGACTTGCTATTAAATGATACAACATCAGGGGGCAGTTGAGGACCTCAAAGCTCACTGCAGAGTTGCCCTGAGAGTCTGATGAGAAGCTGAAGAAACTGGAGCACGGCATCCAAGGGCAAAGGTGAAGACCCGAACTCACCCAGGAAGGGAACATTGCCTCCTTCTTTTCCCTTTTCTTCTTTCCAGGCTACAAGTCTATTGGTTGGTGGCACATGCATCCACGTTGGGTCTTCCCTTCAGTTTGCCTGTCTACATGTCAATCATCCACAGACACTCCCACAGCTTAGCTAATCTGGTAAGTGGTTCTGTTTTAAATTAACAGATCACAATGAACGATCACAAGCTTACATTAAGTTTTGCTGTTATTTTCACAGCAAGTAGATTTATTAGTAAGATTTTCACCCTTACCAATATCACTTTCTATAATAAACTAGACGGCATACCAAAGCCAAAAGTACTTGACAATGAAAATAAGGAATACAAGTAAAAATTCTCTATCTCGGAAAATTCCTTCACCCCACACTGAACACATGGAAACATTCATTTCCATAGATTGGTGTAGCTTCTTCACCAAGGATTTCTTCTACATTGAATTCGACTTTTCATTCAAGCAGTTCACAAAAGCAAGTTCTGATCAAGCAGTCATTTAGTACTGACCACAGGAGCTAGTCTTTAATAAAAATTCATGGTGTGTTGTCTCTGATATGAATTCTTTCTCCCACAGAGATGTGCATTAGGAATAATCTGAGCACTGCTGCATCACGGATCACTCCCTTGTGAGGAGACCACCTAAGACCACTTTCCAGGGGCAACTTCACGTTGTACATTAAACAAATGTGAAGTCTGGTGCCACAGATTGCAAAATAAACTGACCCGTGGGAACAAAAGCCTGGGATTCACAGCAAGGAGGAGCATGTCCTAAAGTCACAATGCTAGCTTGTTGTCCAGGGCCTGGGCTACATCAAATAGAGGCAGAGCCAGCATCACTTGCAGTGATCCAGGAAGTTGGAAAGAAAGACATAATCTCTTCTTCAGGCCAACAAAGCTTTAATAAGCTAGCCTTTCATTAAGGGAATTCCTAAATGTTGACCAAATTCTTTTAGACAGAGGCAGCTAATGGCTCATGAGCATGTGATGCACTCGCTCTTACACGGACACTGATAAAAAGATCCTCAAGCCGCTTTTCCCAGAGTGTCCAAACACTGTGGGTGGGGGCGGGGGAAACTTCTCTTCACTGGTTTCTTTCATGTCCCAAGAAGGACGGTCATGTGTTTTAGTTTAGCTGATACATTCCAATAAAATGATTTTCAAAGAGAAAGGACGAATAATAGGCGTTTTACATATGGTGGCTGTGGATGTCACATGGAGCTAATTTTCTCATACACAATATATTTGTTATTCCACAAGCTGGTTATAATTCACTTAAGGTCCCTTTTTATTCAATTTTGCCTAATAAACTAATGAAATGGCCCAATGAAGTCTTTATGGTCAGTATAATTTGGGTGAGTGACTTAGCCTACATTTCCTTTAGGATATTAATGATGTATCATTACCCTCCCAGCAATTTTCCTCTCAAAAATCTCAAGGAACAGAAAGTGCCTCGAGTCCGGGTAGCATTATTATATATATATATATGTATTTTAAATCAGTCTAAGTGTCAAGATTTTCATGAAAAGAAATCAGGTTTAATTTACTTTTCTTGTGTACAAATATAATGATTAGCAAATGATTTTCTTTAGTTCTCTTGGTTGCCAATGGCAGGTGTCAGCTACCATTTGTCTATATGAAAAATACTTAGAGAATATTAAGTGTGTTTGAAATTCCTTTGTTAACAGTCCCCTTCATTGATTGATACTGTTTATTGAAATGATTCATTTTTTTAGGTTAATGGAGGTGATGCATATGAGGTGGTAGGAGTCAAAGAATATGCACCAGAAATTGGATATTCCTACTGAAGAAAATGAGCTGGGAGTTTAAGGGATGATCAGCATTGAGAAATACAGACACACTGCCTTTTATGTAACCATTGTCCTTATGGAAAAAGGCAAAACACCTTGAGTCTTTCGGTTTTGTTTTATTTGCCAAGTGCTAATAGAACAAACTCTTACAGTGGCTTTAAAAGTCACTTTCCTTGGATCCCTTATGTTCTCTCTCCCAGAGTAGTGTAGGGGTTTCCCTCTCCTGCCCTCAGAAGAGGTGACTTAGCAGTCCTCCTTGTGAAGATCTGACCAAAGTTCAAATGAAGAAGTCAGGTATTTATCCAAGCACATGGAAATGCATTTGAGGGATATAACATAGTATTAACCAGAGCTGATAGAACTCAAAGATATATGAACAGGCAGAAAGGGCTCCTCAGCAGAGCAAGAAACATAGGGCAATTAGGCAGGATAAAAATACACAACATCAACCTTATTAAGGTACCAGGATCCAGAGCAAGAAGAGAATCTCTGTCCTCTCTGCAGCACAAAGCATTGGGTTTGTGGCCTTAGTTAAGCAAATGAGCAACATGACCTATTGGAACCTTGGCCTGGATGTGACTTATGATTCCCAGGCTTTACTGCCTCTGTGTCTAAGGTAGGATGTGCTCTAGAGAGAAGCCTTTAGTGACTCCCTGTCCAGCAAACATCACATCATTAAAAAAGATGAGTATGTGCAACAGCAAATATTGTGACACAGTTGAAGAAATTTCCCCATTTTTTTTCTTGTTGAATTTATGATAATTAATGCTCACTAGGTTGGCTTCAGGACTGTAGGATCACATGGGGAAAAGTAAATATTTTCAATTTCAATTTAATGTAGGATTTGCCTAGTTTTGATCATTTATGTTTATATAGAGATAATCTTGATCTTCACATTACCCATAAATACAATTTGCTGGGTATTTTAAATAATGTATATTATTATGCACCCATTTGGAAAGAGATGTATTAAATATCAAGCTGAACAAACCGTATGAAACCTTCTAAATTAGTGAGACAGAAGAAGAAAAATAAAAAAGCAATGGCATTTCTTTCTTCCCTGCTTGCTGGCAAGCTCTCTGTCTCTCTCTGTCTCTCTCTGTCTCTCTGTCTCTCTGTCTCTCTGTCTCTCTGTCTCTCTCTCTCTCTCTCCCCCCCCTCTCTCTCTCTCCCTCACCTCCCTCCCTCATTTCCTCCTTTCATTCAGTTTCCCCACTCTTCATAAGTTTTCCAGTTTTTAAGATGGACAGTGCTTCTTAGAGAAGTAGAAAGAAATTTTGACAGCATAGTACTCTGCTCAAGAGTCAGGAAGAAGTACCTCTTCTAGTTACTAACTAGCTCTTTGACCTTTGAAAGTCTCAGCTCATGAGTTAGTTTTTCTATCTGCAAGATGGATTTTGGATCAAATTATGTTCAATGTTCCTCTCTGCTCTAAACTTCTGCAATACTTGCATGATGTAGCTTAAGAATTGTAGCTTGGTGTAGTTTAACATCACATGTAGAGATCAGTGAAGTGTGGAGCAGGCTGTCATATAGAGGGCAGGTTGCTATAAAGACAGCCAAAGGGGGATTCCCCTCCAGTTTAAAGGGCTATGAGATCACTAATTACACCCCTGTTGATACAGTTTGGTAGTTTTATAATATGTACCCCAAATTACATTAAATGATGTAATACATTTTATTTTGCAAAGCAAGTGGTTTTTAAATTTAAGATTAATGGTAGTGATGAATAGGAGATGCTACTTGTAGTCTAAGTTTATTTCAGAATATTTGCATTTTGTTTATCACTCTTATCTTTCCCAACAGTCATCCTGTAGCAATAACCAAGAGAATTATTTTTAATTCACAGTAGGTGAAGACTAAAATTATCTCAGTAACAGTTAAAATATCCCTCTTATTCATTATAAGCCAAAATCACAGTGTTCACAGAATGGTGTCTGAAACTTAATTTGGATAGATGTGTGTGTGTGTGTGTGTGTGTGTGTGTATCCATTACACAAGCAAGACAATCCTATCTCTAGTAGGCATAGTGGACAGGGTTTGTTCTGCAGAAGTGGAGGTATTATCAGGCATATGATGCATTACCAATCTTGGTAAACACCTTTAAAATTCCCACACAGTCCAAGACAATAACGTATTTTGGGAAGTCAGAACATGTAAAGTCTAGTATTGGGTTTTCATGTATTTCCATATAATCTGGAATAAGTTGGCTAATACCTTGTTTGTTGGTTTGCACACTGAAACCTAAGTAGGAGAGTGTACCTAAAAGTACTTTAAAGAATAAGAACCTATCACACAAATAAGAGACATTGTATTGGAAGATCAATCAGTTTGCACCAAGCTAGTGAAATTATGCTAGAATAAAAACTTATGATTAGGACAAATTATTTTACTTATTTATCTTTTCTTCAGTCTCCTTAGATCACTGAAGAGAAGGATGCAGCAGTACTCCATCCCTGTTGCAAGATCACATTCGTGCTATCTTCTTTAAGCTGTTAGGAAAGTATGGAATTATTCTATTTAGATTTGATCTAATGCTTCATTTTTATGTTGGCCTATTAAGAGTACGTGAGTCTCAGACTTCCAGGAAAAGGAGACTTTATGCCTTTACTCCGGTAGGACCAGGATAAAGTTAGATAAAGTTAATTTTGTTCATCCTGATACTAATAGCCTGCTACCTTGTGATAATATCTGGCATGTAGTCTTAGGCAATTTAGTCTTTGACACATGTTGCTTGTGTTATGCTCTCTTGTAACAGTACTAAAATTGGTTAGCTTAAAAAATTATTATTAATCTTCAGGGAGACTGTTTTCTTAGAAAAACAATTCTGGGACAAAACAAAGTTTGCTCTCTGGCAAAAGGAGGGGAAAAATCTAGGTTTGGTACTATTGTGGAATTGTGAAAGATCCTGTGGTTATACTTTGAAGATTTATGTAAGACTTTGTGAAGAAGTGAAACAATTTTCATGCCAAAAATGACCGTTTCCTGCAAATAGATGCTGCTTTGTGTAGACTCATTTAGTGGAGAAAGAGACATTTGGGCCAAATTCATGAAAAGATATATCTACTGTCAGGGATGTAAGAGTAAATACATCACAGCTATGAAGACAGATATAGATAGATATAAATGATATAGATATGATATAATATAGATACAGATATAGATAAAGATATATAAATATAATATAGATACAGATCTATTTATCTATGTCTTATGTTTACTGATTTGAGCTGTATAAAACAATACATTGTTAAATGTTTCCCATATTATATAGACAAGAGGGCTGAGAAATTTTACTTTGTTCTGTTACTATTTACTCAGCAGATTTTTCAATGTGCCAAACTACTTCTATGGGAGTTCTAGGGAGCTATAGGAATTCTATGTTACCTTTTGGAAGCTATATAAATCCCTTCAAGCTAAGCATTGTATGAAATTCTCCCCTTTCTTTAGAATTATCTGAATGTTAGTACACCCCCAGTCAATGCTAAATAATACTTTACTCAGTTAATGAAAATGCTAATTGTCATTACCCTGGCTTCAGTGAGGTCAAATTCGACTTGAACCCCTAATGGACTTATACTAAGGGTTGAGTGGATCTCACTTTACGTAGAAATCATGGGTTTAGTCTCTGCCTCAGTCATAGTCTTTATGCTGCCCTCAGTGACATCATGCAAACAATATCCCAGAGATAGAGATGTGGTCCTTCACCCGTACTATAGACAGCATTGTGATGTCTGGTGGCTACAACATAACCAGACTGTAAAGGGCTACTCTGAAATTTTATAAATGTATTTACACTGGGCATAAAGAAGGTATTCCATGGATGAATGGATCCAGTTTTCCCACTCAACAGCTAAGAGACCTCTTGTCATTCATTCAAGAGAACCAGAATTGAAGAAATGGGGTGGCTTATGATTAAGCTAACTTTCCCTTTATCAAAAATTAAACATGTACCTGTCCAAATTCAAAGACCCAATCCAGAAATGGGCATCTGAGATGAATACACACTTCTCAGACAAAGAAATACAAATGGCAAATAAATATGTGAGAAAATGTTCCACATCCTTAGTCATTCGAGAAATGCAAATAAAAACAACATCGAGATTTCATCTCACCCCAGTAAGACTGGCCAGTATGAAAAAGTCATCCAATAACAGATGCTGGCGAGGCTGTGGAGAAATAGGGACTCTATTACACTGCTGGTGGGAATGCAGAC
>PVLD010010425.1:0-23288 GCA_004027595.1 Dinomys branickii | reverse complement strand
GGAAGCTCTGAAAACATCATATCACTCTGATATATGTGCACCCATGTTTATAGCAGCGCAATTTGTAATAGCTAAAATGTGGAAGCAACCCAAGTGTCCATCCACAGAAGACTGGATTAAAAAGTTGTGGCAGTTTTATATAATGGAATATTCTTCAGCTATAAAGAAAGACAGTTTGGGGGACTTTGTAGGCAAATGGTCAAAACTGGAGTCCATACTCATAAGTGAAATAAATCAGCGATACATGTGCAGGCAACGTATTGTATCACTGGTGTAAGAACCTGAGGGTGGGAATATAAACTAAGAAACGTGAAGGAAATCTGTTCAAAAACAAAGAACAGATGGGGCGAGGGAAAGAAGAAAAGAAAGAGACAAAAATGTGTGTATGTATATATGAATATACATATATGCAGGAGGGCTAACATGGTTCTACTATTGTATTATATCACTTAATGCTAAGGAATAATTGATGACGGGTTATTTGATCAATCTTGTATGTCTGTATGTGTTATCCTGAACACACATTTCAAAGATATCAACATGCAAAGCAGCAACTATTGGTGGTTTTTTTTTTTTTTTGTCTTTGGTTTTTTGTTTTTTGTGTTTTTCTGTTGTTGAGCGGATTAATTGTCTGACCAATTTTGCATGTCTGTATCTGTGTTCATATATATACACTTCGAAGATATCAATAGGTAAAGCAACAACCACTATTGAGTCCATGCCACATTGTCTGTAAATCAGTTTTGATTGTACTATTTTTTATGCTAATTTGTGTCTGTTTGTTAATATGTTTTTGTGCTTTTATTTTTTAAAAAATAAAAAAAAAATTAAGCGAAATTATTCAGCTAATTTTCCCTTTCCCATGTGTTTCCTTGAGAAGCTCTTTAATGTCTTTCACCCTCAAAGTCACCTATAATATTCTCTGAAGATTTGATTAAATAGTATATCAAAATACGACTGTAACAACTACACTACTTTATGTTTGATTTTAATGAAAAGGCCAAGAAATGAAAACAGCCATACTACTTTAGAACATATGTGTTATCATAATAAAAATTCTCCCAACACTGGAAAGAATTACCAGCAATGCTATGGTAGGGCTCTAACTTGGTAAGAGTCAACTAAGATTGAAAAGAATGTCATTTTAAGGTGATACTTAACTGTAACTAGCTAAAATAACTTGAGTAGGAAGGCCCAAAATGTTTCTATGTGTTTCAATTAAAAATATGATAGAAATATAAAACAATATAAAGTAGAATCTTATTTTCATTCCAACTAACTCAGTTTAATAATTAAGCTTTTATGGATTCAGTACTTTTTTCTACTTTCTTAAAATTCTTTAAAGTGTTCTAGACAGTGCTTTATGTAACCATGGGTACCTTTAGAAATGTGCCACAAATAAGATCACATATTCCCTATACAATGATACAGATTAGTTCTACAAAGACCACAGATTAATAACAATTATAATTTCTTCACTTTGTCTTAAGCAATGATAGGGTCTCAAAAGTCTTTTTTTTTGGCCTCTTTACAGAAAATAAAATACAAATATAAAACATGTAATGTTGAATTATATTTTCATTTAGATATGTTATCTTTATAAATACAAGTTACCTTTTAATCCTAATCAGTATAAAAAATTTATGTTAACTTACACGAACACATGTATAGCACATAAGCCTGCCTCTTAGAATTTAGCTACAATAGTCAAAGTACTTTGAGCTCATGTGTAGCCTCTCTCTAGATTCTAGAGAAAAATATATAAGCTTTAATGTTTCTTTCTATTTTAACTCTTATAAGTGGGATATTTAAATGATATGTATTTGAGTACAACTACTACTTTGGTGGAATAGTAGAAAACTGTACAAGTTGCTAATTTCATCTGCATTTTATCACTGCTTGCTTTTTTATTTCTTCCACATGACAGGATCTTGGATTGACCAGAAGCTCAAAATTTAATTTCTATCTCAGTCTACATGATTGTTTTTATAAAACCACTGCCATGTTTCCATTGCTTTGGGAGAGATTTTCTTTTAAAGTTCTTTACTATTATGTATACATTTGGGCACATTCAAAGCACGAAGCACGTCCCTGTCTATTCCTTGTCTGGCCTGCGAAAGGTTTACAAAGTCTTTGTGTGTCAGAGGGTTGAGGTTTTCTATCCTGTTTCTGAACCATATATGAAATGCAGAGCAAGGACAGAACACTGTTGGAAAAGAGAAAAGTGCAGAAAATTCCAAACAGTGTGGACTCATGTTTGAATTTAGCCTGTCAAGATAGGCTCATAATTTCTGGATGTACTACAAAATCTCACAGTGTACAAAAGGCCCCCTATAGGAAGAAGGTTACCTTGCCAAGATGGTACAAAGCTATAAAGAAATGTGCCAACCTATCTGTGCCAAGTTACCTAAGGGGAGCTCACCTCCTACTGAAGCCAGTGTAGAACCCCATCAGGTTTCAGGCTGTACCAACGCTGGTTTAGTTACTTCTAAATTGCTACTGCATAATGTAGTAAAACACGCAATAAGGTACATGTAAGTTACAATCACAACTAACTTTGTGGGTAAGGTTTCTGTCCCCAAACGGGTATAGGTTTCCTGTAGATTTTAGCTCCAAGGCAGGATCAGTTCCAGAAAAGGGGGAAAGTGGGCCAGTTTCCTTTTTGGCCCTTTCCCCCCCTAGAATATTCTCTTCTTAGAGGATGTTCATTCATTCACTGAGTGCCACTGGCTTGCTCTACATCAGATAGGAGCATCTCAAAATATTCCTTACAAAGGTCACTTTTAGGTATGTAACATATATCCACATGCTGCTACATGCTTTCTATTTCTACTGAGGTTCTTGAGGTCTTAAGGAATTATTTAGGTTCCCTTCAGGTCTCTACATGTGCATAGATGCAACAAATTTAGCAAAAAAACACTCAGCAATGTTTTTGAGAAATAAATTTGAGAAAGAGTAGTAGTGTCAATGTTCATAAATCCTAGACATATGTACTTGGGTAACATATGCTACTTATATAAATACCACATAGTTGGGGAAAATTATTTTGAGGGACAAGAAAGTGTTTTTAATTTTACCCTTAGGGTCTTGTTTGTTTATTCAAGCAATATGAAATATTAAACATACAAGTAATATGAAATATAAACACATAACATACAAAGTGTATGTATGCATATAAAATCTTAACTATCTGCTGAGCATTTCTCATCATAAAACTAGTATCCTTTAAGTAAAGTGGTGAGAGCTCAAATTCTTTCAAACCATATACCTAAAGAAATTAGTGAAAGGAAAGAAGGGTCAAGGCCAGTTATTAAGTTGGAGCAATTTACATTTTTATTAACTTTGAGGGGTTAGGCAGTGTCACATTTTAAGGGGATATCTATCAACTCCTCAGTGTCTGTTTTTTTCTCTATTTGCATAAGCAATTGACAGCTCATTAAGAGCTCATTAGGAACAGAGAAGACCCTGTGATCAGGGGGAAATGAATTGAGCAGTTCCAAGGAAGTCTGTATTTGTAAGTTTTCTCATTATCACATATGAATGTGAAATATATCTATGATATCTGAGTATAACAGCAAGTAAACTTTATATATACTTGTAAAATATGACAGGCAATGGTACAGTCACTTGCTATCTCTGAATTCGTCTTCATAAGAAAAAAGACTACAGTGATAGAATATGTAATTGCATCATTTTATCATGAATGGTAAAGCTAAAATTCTGCACCTTTCCAACTGAATTTTCCTTTCTTCCATATATGCTATATATGTAGTTATATAGATACATGCACATATATGTGCATGTGTTATACATTTATACTTAAATTTTAGATGGCTATATATTTGAAAGCCAAATAATCTTGTTTTCCAGGAATAATCTTTATGTGAAAAAACCGACTCTGCTTTTTGCTGGTAAAATATGTTCAGCATATAAATTAGTTCCTTTTTACTTGCTAATACTCTCTTGACCTTAGCAAAATAGACACAAATCAAATCTCCTCTGTATAAATGTTTGCCTGATACTTACAAATCTCTAGGTACCAAAAACCTATTGTAAAAGTAAAGGCGAAGGGGCGCCGCTGCGCTGGTTATTCTGTTGCCTTTTGTGCTGCATTTTGTAAAATGCATGAATGGAAAACACTTTAAAACACTCGGGAGTCGATACAAAGGAAGCAGAGGCAACACGTTTATTCCTGTTTTATTTGATTTCAGGCCCGCGCAGTTGCTTGGCCAGATGCTGGTGGAGTTTCAAAGTCAAAACTCTCATTCCCTTCATTTTCTGCTGAAAGATGCTGTGTTTGTAAATGTGAAGAATTTGTAGCTACTACTAGCTTTCTTTGGCATATTTGTGTTTCATGAGAGAGGCACAGAGAAAAATTCTGTAGCCCTTCTTCCCAAACTATGTTGCTTTATTGCCTTTTTTGAAAAAAGTGAAAGTCACAGTCTGTGTTTAGGTCATTTGTATGTTCCTTATTGGGATCAGTTTGAATGCCCAATTTGATCTCAATGGCACATCCTTTGTAACATAAAATAAAACATGGTGCTCATGAAAAGTAAGGACTTAGACATCCAGGCCCTTTCATACCAATTGGTACAGCTTCAGCTTTCTCTCTCTGTGTGGCAGTTTCCCTTTCCTTTCTTTCTTTATCCTGACAAGCAGCCATTGTCCCCTTGGTGAGATCTGCAATATTACTTTGACCCCAGCCCATCAATCTGCCTCAATTGGATAATGATCTGTAATCACTTTCTTTCAGGGGAGTCTATAAATTTGCCAAGGCCCCATTCTTTTCTGAAGGACCCCTTATGTTCACTCCCATTTGTGTAAGCGCGCTCTCTTTTACAAAGCTAAATAGCCATGCACATGGTCCTTTCTGCATGCAGGCACTGGGTGGTTTTCTGTTGATTTTCCACGCTCTGGTCTTTTAAAGGAGACTAAGTCTGACCTGCAGGCACACAGTGGGGGGTGGCCCAAGCCAGGCCACATCACAGGCCGCCGCTTTTCTCATTAAGACTGACCCATCTTTAGGTCACCTTGTGCCACCCTTGTAATCAATGAGCTTAATGTTTAATGCAAAGAAAAAAAAGTTATAAGGAAAGGAGCAGGGAGGTGGGAGAGGAACGAAAAATGGTAGGAAATAGTAGGAACCACGGGGGGCTGGGGATATGGCTCAGTGGAATAAGCGCCTGCCTAGCAAGCGCAGGTTCCTGAGTTCGATCCCCAGTACCGCCAAAAAAAAAAAAAAAATAGAGTAGGAACCACGGAGAAGAATAACGCAACCCTTCTCAGGCTTAGATACTAGGGTGCGACTTTCAGCAGCAAAGGGCAAGCAGAACTCAGATACCATGCATGGGATTTCTCAAACAACTCCTGTTTGCTTTCTATAAAATATAAAGATTCCTAGATTTACCTTTTCCTAGCAGTTTTCACACTTCCCAGTAAGTAGAATGAGTAGCTCTGTTACTGGCCAGGTGGCCAAAGTCCAGGAGCACGGGGTGACTGAATCGGTAAAGGGATTTGGTTTAATATTATAAGGATCCCAATAAGATTGATAAGAAAAGCTGAAAGAAACAGATAAAAAGAAAAATAACACACCTAGGACATAATCTAAACTGCTTCCATATTAAAGTAACTATAGGAAACTTCTGGTCTTCACATTTGCAATCGAACAGGAATGTCTCTATGTACTGTTGGAGGTGTCAAAATGAACACATTTTAAGAAAAGTAAGTGTTCAAGAAGTCAGAGTATAAAGAAGTGCCTGTCCTTTGGACAATATATATTAATAACAAATAATTTTGAATGGAATGAAACTTATATCTCTAACTGGTTAGTTTTTAGTTTGTAGGAAAGTAACGATGCCTTTGTTATGAGTGCAAGCAAACAAGGAAAGACGTCATAAGTCAATCAAGAGAACAGCAAAGAAAAATGCAAAGAATTTAAAATTTTTTCTTTGCATTTCATATTATCAGTTGGAAAGGAATACGCGATTTAAACTTAAATTTCTCTACTACTCATTTTGACTTCTTCTATACTTAAAATTGATTTATAAAATAGATACATTTCAATGTAATTGTTTTATCAAGCTAAGTAATTGATTAATTCAATCATTACAGAAAGATGGACCCAGCAAGAAATACATAAAATGAAAACACAAACTTGTAGATGTCAAAGAATAATTATAAAAGGAACGCTACCATAACTACCACACTGGTTAAAAACATTGGCATTTGCAAGTGAAATATTGAAATCAGGAGTTAAAAAGAGAAGCTGGCTCTTTCAGGCCTTGAGAGTCCTGCTATGAATCATGGATTACTGTGGGCCTGATAAAACCCTTCTAGGTTACACATTCAATGTGACAATGTCTTAAAAGAAGACTCTAAGGCCAAAAGTGGCTAAATGACTTTTCTACTAAGTGGCTAATTTTACCCAGGGCCTCCAGTGAGGAAAATCTACACATTGTTTCTGGAATGCAAAGAGCACTGTATGTTCATAAATCATTCTGCGTGCCTCCATTTTTCCTACCATACAAAGAAGGAAGACTAACTCGTTCAGTAACATAGTTGAAACTGTTCTATCAGCAAAGTCCTACACACTAGAAAATTAATTACCTCAACTATGTTGAAAAATACTGGTTGATTTACAAAATGGTCATGCTCTAAACAATTCTAATTTGGAAGTCAGAGACATACTTGGTAAGTTTTGCTATTATTAATATCCAATGAATAATAGGCTGCATTCTATTCAAAGTATAAGATGTGTCACAAATATCTAATTTTAATTTGGTTTTTTAAATTGTGATGCTGTAGCAGAAAAGTCATTATGAAATTATAGCAGTTGTAATATAAATAGCATATGAAAATGATATACAAATTTTGGGAGCTTTTTCAAAAAATGTAAACCATTTCAAAAATGTATAATACAATTATATATTGGCTAGAAATGTAGAACATCAGCATCAGTTAAGAACATTCTAAGAGATTATTGACAAAGAACTCTAGACCTAGAAAATGAACACAAAGCTGAATTCATACTAATACGTACAGTCTCCCTAATATAACCCTATAAAATTTTCCTTATCTTGCTGGTAAAAATGATCACTATTTTTATCCAAACTAAAAAACAACTCTTATAACCAGCTATTACAAAAACCAAGTAGGGTGGTACACGCCTGTGATGCCAGCATGCAGGAGGCTGAGGCAAGAGGTTCATTGCGAGTTGCAGACCAGCCTGGGTTACAAAGTGAGCTCAAGGCCAGCCTGAACTGCACAAGACCCTACCTCAAAAAGACAAAACAAAGAAAGACCTTCATTAGTTTACAAAGAAATAAAAAATACTGAAGCTCAGAGAGATTTTTCTTTGCCCGAGATTCAATCGTGAGTAAGTACTTTGGTTAGAATTTTAAGCTTGACCAACCTGAAATGAAGGCATATGTTGTTTTTATGGTTTTCTATCATTTCCTTTATTAAATTTAATTAAATACCTATTCCAATATAGAAAATGTATGTCAAAATTAAAATTGGCCATTTAAAAAAATTTAATGTTAGAGACATTTTGGATACAAAAGTGACAGGAACAACTACTGTTTCCTGTCTAACCACCTGTAGCAGAGGCTGCAGCACAGACCCCTCATACTTTACACACTTTTTATGATTCCAAATATTTGTTAGTTTATTACTTCATGCTTCCCGTTATTATTTGGAGAATTGCTCATATTCTCATTTATGAAACTTTTTGATAGAGTTATTAAACTGAAAAGTATATGACTAGATGTCAGACTTCTTGCTTTTTCATAACCTTCAGAAAGGTAGATTTTCAGGTAATTCTTTCCAAAATGTCCCCTGTCTATTAGTCTTGGTTCTCAAATATGGGATGTAAAGTCACAAATACAAAGACCGTGGCTTTGACCAACAGGGCACTTTGGAATTTTTAGTTTCTTAGGGCAGATGAGCACATTAAATGAAAGAGAGGTTCTTTAGAAGCAGCCCTCCAGGATGATTTTTGTAGGGATCAAATAGTTCTCGTGGCTGTACAGGATGGTAACATTTTATATAAATAACCCTGGTGAACCCTCCACGTCAGTTTCATACCTGGATATCTTTTTCCTAGTTTCAAATATTTCAGGTATGATAGTTAATGATCTGCAAACAGAGTGCCTTTACGTCTTTTCCAATTGTTATTACAGACAGATTATGAACCTATTTTTTTAAAAAAATGAAATAGGGAAGCTGAGGCTGGACACTTATTTAGAAAACAGGTTATTTAGCTCTCTTCAAGCTGGAATGCACTTGACATAGTTAAGATATAATACATAGAGTATGTATTTTACTTACTATTTTACTAAGGAAAAAGCCTTTGGTTTTCTACTTTATGCAAAATTTCGGCTTTAAAACTGTTGTCTGTATGCTTTATAACAATAAAGAATTTTCCATCAATTCCTTATTTGTTCAGCATTTTAATCAGGATTAGTCATTAAATTTGGCTGATAAGTAGAGAAAATTATGTGATTTTTCCCTTAAATTGATTAAAATGGTGAATTTCATTAATTGATATCCCAATATAAAATAATATTGGCATTGCTGGAATACATGATATATACACTGTGCTGTGTTTTTTAGGATAATCTTAGAATCATTGACAGCATTTTAGTGATTTTTTAATCAATATGCATTAAACTAAATGAATATTTATTTTTATGTATCTATCAAATTGAGGCAGGATCATATGTTCTTTACTTAAAATTATATTTCCTTCTTTGTGTATGTAGAGTAACATTAAGATGATCTGGTCTTGGAGTATTTAAGGGCAGAAAATGTGTGTGTGTGTGTGTGTGTGTGTGTGTGTGTGTGTGTGCAGAGGGGTAGTTCCTGGAAAAAACTACTGTTTCTCATCCATGTAAATGTTTTCTTTTATGTATTATATTTCTGTAAGGATCAATTTTCATATCTTAATTTCTCATAGGAAATTATTGATTGCATCTAGTTTTTCAAAATTATTTATGCATATTGAGTAGGACTTTTGAAAACTTCTCTTTTCTATAATGTATATTTTCCTTCCAAATTTCTTCTTTCATATCTTTGTAATTCTTTTTTATCGCTATTTTGTTTAGTAGATGATTTATTTTTAAAGAGTCAAGAAATAAACATTTTGTTTGATTTATTTTTATATTTTTTTATGTTCTACACTTAATTAAATCTGCTCGACTGTCTCATTTCTACACGTTTGTTTATTTTTTTATTTCACAATTCTTTATTGGTTAATCTAATTTCTTGAATCATTTATACTTTACAAAAGCATTCTAAATAATTAGAGATTATTATTCATTTCTAATTTTATGACAATTAAATATTTATAGTAATTAAATAATTGAATTATTATTAATAAGTAAATAACTAGCGATTTTATGGTATATAGGTAGTCAATTTGAATGTCCTATACATAATTGAAAAAAGGATATTTATATCATTAGGATGTAAAATGTAATATGCCCATAACGTATATTAATTAGATATCTAACACTTTTATGTCTTATTTTTATTGGGGATTTCTCTAAACCAGAAATGTCAGTGTTAAATGTACCAAGTTAAGAGGACTTCTCTTTGAATGTCCTTAGGTTCTGCATATATTATTTGATGCAGAGATTTCATGATTTTTACATCTTCACTGTAAATTAATGAATTTTATTACAGTAAAGTAAGAATTTTAGTTCTAAAATTATGCCGTGTGTAGAGGTAATGGAGAAATTGAAGAAAAGTATTTTTAATATTTAAATTTAACAAAGATAATTATCTTGACTATATAAAGAATCCTGCAAACCTACAAGATAAAGAAAAACGTGCTTAGTAAGAAATGGTCAAAATATATGAACAGGGAAGAAAAGAATCCACCCCAACATGTACAAAAGCATGCATGAATCATTTGCCCTTAGCTATGTATTTTGGAACCATGAATCATTAAAGATCTATAAATATGGTAATAAATGGAATTCAGCACAGTGCCAGTGTTGAAAGGAGTGAGTGATGCAGTCTCCTCACACTGCTAGCATGAGAGCGACCCAGCACTCTGCAGGACTCAAGTTAAACAAAGTATTGGACAGGTTCGCGAATGGATGTCATGCACAGGCGCATCACAGAGCTGTTTGTGGGTGTTGAGCAGAAAGGACGTAATACAGCGAGTTCGGGTCTTAATACAGAGCAAATGCCCTAGGACGCTTGTGTGTGGGAAGAAGGGGTAGGGAATGGAGCAAGCAAAAATTGCTCAGATTAGAGAAGGGCCTTGCATGGGAAATATCTATGGATGGCCAGACGGTGGGTCTTTCCACCCCTGAGGGCACATCAGTTACGGTAAATATGGTGGAATGAGCTGGAACTCCCCTCTCGGATACTCCCTGATGTCCTTGGGCCTCACCCTCTGTAGCAGATAGATGTGTCTAACAGTGGAAACGATTTCCTCTCCAGAACTGCAGTTTAGATCCGTCCATGCTCAGACCTGAAAGACGACTAAATTCCAACCTTATTATTCAAAGCAACTTCGTTTCAGACTTGGGATCTGTCGTAGTTTAGATGTCAGATTTCCCCCCAGGGTCCATGTGTTAAGGACTTGGTACTCTCTTTGGCACCGTTGGAAAGTGGCAGGAATGAAAAGTGGGCTGTAGGATGCCAGCCTCTGTCTTTCTCTTCTCAACTGCCATGAGGTGAGCAGCTTGCTTCTCTATGTACTTCCTTCCGTGAAGTGCTGCAGTGTTACTGGAAAATAACAGGGCCAACTGGCCACCTACTGAAATCTCTCAAACTGTGAGCCACAATAATTCTTCCCATTTTCTAAGCTGGTTACCTCAGGTATTTAGTCATAGCAATGGAAAGTCAACAAAGGCTCAGATTCAAAGTAAATATTACTTACTTTTATTTGGAAAAGTAAACTATGTTTCAATGACAATAAAAGTAAATTTTTATAAAATGATTCATAAATGATTTAATTTTCTGCCTTGATACAAGACATTAAATGCAACACTTCATGTTGATCCATGATGCAGCAATGTAAATGTGATAAACCAAGGATTTAGTTTTTTATTGAAACTTAAATGTGGTAGAGAAAATAAATGATTCATGCTTATGCAGTCAAGATTTGGAAGAGGTCACTGACTTATTGCCAAGGAGAAGTTTCAGATAGTTAAGTATTTTTTATGTCATGATAAATATATATCATATTTGTTCCTCTGTAGTTTTTTTAGGTCAATAGAAGTAACTATGGTGAGCTTTTGGTTTTAGTTCTTCTTGCAAGGTTTTGGTTGGAGATCAACCTCGGCCCTTAGAGGCCAACCCTGTTCTTCACATGTGGCCCTCCCAACATGGACATTTCCTTCCTCAAATACAGAATGGGAGAAAATTTCAGAGTATATCTACTAGTAAGATGAACTGTTATGCACATAATCATGGAAATGAAATTTTATAACCTTTGCCATATTGTTTTGAAGAAGAAAGCACAGCTCTTGTCCAGACTTTTTATGAGAGGCTCTAAGAGAGCACCAGAATATTGTATAGGAACTGTGGGACACTCAGTCTATCTGCCACAGGTCTGAATTGGGTAATAAGAATTAAACATGAAATATAAATCTTTAATTCTCCCAAATGGCAGTGGGTATATAGTTCGCCAAGTTTTCCTGAAGGAAGCTTTATAGTTTTATGATAATAATTTTTTAAAAAATGAACTAGGTTATATAATTTTTAAATGATTCTGTAAAATTAAGTCCAGGTAGAAAGTACTAAAGAATTTTAAAAGGGCACTTTTGTGTATCTTAGCATAATGCCTACAAAAAAATGTACATAAATCACAAGTTCAAATGTGATCTTAATTTTCATGTCATTTTGCAAAAATTGAATTCTGATCAAGACTTTTCCCCATATTGCTAGCGATGTGTCTTTTTCTTATTGACTTATACAAGAGCCTATACATATGCTAGATATGAATTTCTCACCCTGCACCAGTAAAAATTGGAAAATAAAGGCAAAGCTGTAGTCAAGGAGATTAGATCTTATACTTGCTGTAAAAACAATTATAAATTAGCCTAAAAATAGTGAGGAATTTGTTTTACAAATACAACTATGTATCACAAATGTGGTAAACAGAAGAGTGGCAAACATTTATTGAGCTTTATGTTTTCATTCTATTATGAATTTGACATAGATTCCAACCATCAGTATCAATTTATCTCAAATTAAGTATGCAGTGAGGAAGACCTGCTTGGTCCATATTTGGTGAAGTGTTAGTTGAATGCTGTTTTCCAGTTATCTGAACTGAGGGGTAGAAGGCAGACACAGACATAACTGCTTCAGGCTGGTCCTCGTAGACTAGATATGCTTCTCATAAAAGTTAGGGTGGTCCATGGGCTGCACAGATACCCTGACATCTATCCACTTGGAGACGTGGTATAGTATGAAAAAAAAGAAGTGAGAATTTGCAGACAAATAAGAATACTGTGAAGGACTATTGCCTGAGAACCCAATGTGTCATATCTATACTAATTTATGTGTGAGCCACTGCATTTAATCAGTTATATTTTTTTAACTTTTTAACAGATAACACTAAAGAACATAGAAACTGTCCATATACTAAGGTATTCTGAGCACCGGCAGGAGGCAACAGTGATATTGTGTGTAACTATGGACTGTAAACTTGGTGATGTCCTCAGAAAATTACATCACTTGTTGATATTATGGTCATTTTAGTTTATAAGAGTACACTATGGTATTTTCCCAGTGACAAAATCACCTGCTTATGCATTGCTCAGAATATATCCTTGCTGTGAAACAGCACCTGGCTCTACAGAAGAGCTGAGGACATCTTTCACATTCATCATTTCGAAACACACTAACATGGCAAAGTCTTTATGGATTTAAGAATTTTTAATAATATTGGAAGAGTAATAAAATCTAAGCTGGGACATCTACAGTAACGGCACACAAGGTAGAGTTTAATACAAGTTTTGCTGGAAACAATGTACTGTGTGTATTAATAGAAACAATGATTCATCAAAAAGTGGTAACAAGACTAAATCTGTACACATTTAATGACCTACTTCCAAATATATAGAACAAACACTGACCGCATAATAAGAAGAATTGAGAAAATGTCAAAATTGTCACGAAAGACTCTAACACAAATTTGTCAATGGCCAATAATGTTATTAGATAAACTGTACTGAGAATATAGAAGATCAGAAGAAGGCGAGTAACAAACTTAACCTCTGTAATATATCTAGAATATCCACCCAATAGGAAAAATTTGTACTTTAAGATTGCAAAGTACAGTTGCAACTGGAATCTCTGATGCATTTAAACTGACTAAAATCATTCAGAGGGTATTGTTTGACCACCATAAAGGTAGGGTAGAAGACAATAACCTCCTCAAATTAGAAAATACCAAACTTTTGCAATGTGCAATGAGTTGTGTATCAAAGAATAAATTACTAAAAAATAAAAAAAGTTTTGTAAAAGGACATCATAAGCAGTTTGAGTCAAATAAATTTACCAATTCTAATATATTTACAAATTCACAGTTAAGAAGTGTTTCCAAAAATAACAAATTAAACAGAGGATCTGAGTCATTCTACAGTAGTTAAATTGAAATGATTAAAGACCTTTCCAGAAAGCAAAATCAAACTGCTATTCAACAGTTAATTCTCAAAATGCTGAAAAGTGTTACTTCTCAGAGCATTTGATGAGGGCAATATAACCTGGATATGAAAATTTTAAAATAGTGTTACAATAAAGAAAAAGCACAAGCGAATGTCTGTGGCTATAAATACAGCAATCATAAACAAAATGATTAAAAATCAGATGCAAAAACACATAAAAATGATAATACATCATGACCAATTTAGACCCTCTCTTTTTTCCCAGAAAGATGTTTGCTTTGACATTTGAAAAATCATTGTAATTTATCTCATTAATAGGGAAAAGGAAAAAAATATGCATTCATTAAAGTAGATGCAGAAAATTGATTAAATTTAGCACCAGCCATGGTAATAACATCGTAAAAGTTAGAAATAAAGAAATTCTCCCATTCAATGAGTGTATCAAAAAGGAACCCCTGCTTGAGAGAAATTGAAATGCTTTCCTTAAACTCAGGCACACAACAAGGACATTCACTATGGCCACCACTGCCTTTTCACAGGAAGTCCTACCGAGTGTAATGAAGCAGGGAAAACGAACAGGATTACAAAAGAAGAGATAAGCGTACATGATGGTGCACAAGTAATCTAGAAATGCATAAATAAACTTTATTATTGAATTTACCAATATTGGCCACGCAGGTCAATGTAGAAAAACCAGGAGAGTTTTCAGGTGCCAGCATAAATAAATACAAAACAAAAGTTTAAAAGTATAGCTATAGACAATGTGAAAAGATGGAGTATTCATGACAAAAGGTAAACATGGAGAATTTTTACGTGGAATGCTTTGAAAATTACTGAAGAAAATTAAAGAAGAGTTACATAAGCGGAGAGCTATAACATTGCAAGTCTTTTGGTGTTTGTGTATAAAAATGCCCATTTTAAATTTATGAAGAAAAAGAACCAAGCATAACCAAGATCTCCCTGAAATACATATAAACCTATAGGACTCACAAGGGTGAAGTTATGTTAAAATGTTGCAGTAATGTAAGGAGTGTAGCACTACTGGGACCATAGCTAAATAGTGAGGCAAAATAGAAGGCTCAGAAACAGACTCACACCTGCCCAGCCATGGTATTTATGGTACAGGTGAAGCTGCAGTATAAAGGGGATCAAGGGTTCTTGCAATGAATAATGCTGATCATGTAGATATTTGTAGAAAATGATAAACATTGAACCTTTCTTTCATACCAGGCACAAAACAATTTCTAAACAAACTGTAGATCAAAATTCAATGCAAATGCAAGATCAAAGCAAGTTAGCAAGGAGAACATGCTAAAAATACTAACATGCAACGAAGTGTCCATTCTGACTGCGCTGAAAACTGCTACAGGTCAGCAGGAAAGAGACCCGATCCAATAGAACAATGGGCAAAACAGCTGATGAGGTACTCTGCACTAAAATATTTTCAAAACTGGCTTGTGAATATATTATAAATCCTCAGTTTCATTAACAAGAAAATACAACTTCAAACTGCAGTGTAACTGAGGACACGTCAGTGATGTTTTAGAATAATAGAAACTCTTATCAACTAGAGAGGAATGAATTCGTACAATTGTTTTGGAACCCAACTGGCAATATCTGCAAAAAGTGAAAACAAATACCATGCAATTCAGACTTTCCACTCAGTTTTTCTATATGTGCTCACTAAGAGGTATTTATGTATAATCTCATGACAGCACTACTTCGATTAGCTCAAATGAAAACGACTTACAGTAGAAGAGAGAAATGGTTGTGAACTCATGCAATGAAATCCCACAGAGTATTGCAAAGGAATTAATTATTGCTCTGTGCCACAACATGAATAAATCTCCAAAACAGACAAAAGATGCCAGGTAAATGTGTAGGCAATGAATTATTTCATTTACCTAACTTTCAATAGCCACTCAAAACTAATTTGTGGTGTTAGAACTCAAGGCAATGATTTCTTTTGGAAAAAAGACTGAATATGGAAACTTCAGGCTAAGCTTTGGGTCAGAGCTGGTTCTTCCTTGGGCCACTGACTGCCATGAGTGCTTACTGTGTGACATTTTACCCATCTGCAGAGCTATGATTTGTGCACATTTCCATGTGGTTGTTACACTTTGGTTGTACATAAAGAATGAGTAAGAATTTATTTTGTATTGTTTCCCAAGTGGTGATAAAAATATGAAATTCAGCAGTAGAAGTGTATACATATGTCTGCTATGTTCCTTCCAAAGAAGAAAATATCAGCTTAGAGTCTCCTAATAATTACCTACAGGGCCAGAGATAAAGCTCAGTGGCACAGCACCAGCCTGGCAAGCACAAGGTCCTGAGTTCAATTCATGGTACCAAAATAATAATAATAATAATGATAATAATAACCTATAAAGATGGTAACATTAACAAATTCATCAATATTAAATATATCCCTGGTCCTGAAATTTAGTAGTGATTTATATGCATACGTATATTTGCTATGTAATGTGTGTTTGTGCATGTATCTGTATTGTGTTTTTAAAAAGATCTACAGTGGAAGGATTAGGAAGAAAACTATTACAGTATCTTTTAGTATCTATTGAAAATCCCCTTGGTACCTAATTTAAATGCATAAGTGGCTAAAAGAGAACATGTATGCAATATTTCACAGTTAACTGAATTGTGACTACATAAAAATTATATCATTATTAAGTAATAAAATTGGTCTTGAAGTGACAAAGAAAAGCAGACATGGTGAAAGTCCGCTCATGCATTTTATGTTTATCTTTAATTTGGGGTTTTGCTCTGCATTTCGGAAAATCATTAATATTTTATCCCATTATAAATAACACGTAGAGGGAAAAAGCAAAGTATTTTTAAATTCCAAATTCTACCCACGTTTCTGTGTTGATAGAAGCGAAAGTTATATACATTTCTTTGTAAAATAGTGAATGATAGAAAAATCTAGTCTCAGTGAAAAAATGAAAAAGTAAATTTAATTCTTTAATTTTTATTTGGCTAACATAGTAGTATAATTATAGCGGGTGCTTATTTTTTAAAAAATAGAATTATTTTACAATTTCTGGTAACTGCTGACTGTAATAGAATAACTTTTCCATATAGCTGTGTATAGTAATTGAAATGCTATTTTATTATTGAAATTTACAGGATCATCTTTCCGATGGAAAAGTACGAAGAAAAGAAACAGAATACACGATAGAACATCATTCCATAAAACATTCTGGAAAGTCATTCTTCCCTGGATTTAATTCAAAGAATTATAACCTCCATTACTTTTGCCATCTAATGTTGGCTCCTCAATCCAAGATTTACCTTCACTGAAAGTGACCTCAAACCTTATAAAACAAATAGCTCTCTGAAACACTATGCCCCTTACAAGAGCTTTTACTGTCCAAGTCACGTATTTCAGAAGACTAAACAAAAAATGCTAATTTCAGATTTGACACAGTAAGTGCTGAGAGATCCATGGGGCGACACGAAGCCCTCAGTTGTGACGAACTTGGTTGCCTCTTGTCCATGACAAGTGGCTTGCTGTGTTGCTTCCATCTCACATCACAGATCTCTGCATTTGCCTGGAAGCTGTCAACTTCCCGTCCAAAGGAACATTAGGATGTTTTCTTTTTACCACCTAATTATTATCCGGTTAGGCAATGTATTTACTCCAAAGTGGTTTAGCTTAATTGATTAGTTTGTTCCACGTCAGGGAAGGCATGGATGAGGGATAGCGGAGTCCGGGCTCACACAAAAGCTTCTTTCCAGTCTCCTGCCAGTGCTTCTGTGCAGACCACAGACCCCCGTTGTGGTGGGTGGTCTATGGGGAGGTAATTGGAGATCTGCAATATGTCCACTATGATCAACAAAGGGTACAATAGCCGCTCTGTAGGGAATTGGGGGAAGAGAATTTGTTTAAATAAAAGTGCGAGGTTGTCAGAGTGGCAGAGCCACTCACAAATGTTCTGGGCATCGTCTGAAGACCTCCAGATCAGGGATCATTTAGTCCACAGCCAAAACAATGAGAAAAAGTACAGTTTCACTGAAACAATGTAATACAGAATGAAACACATATGTTATTACTGTTGGCATTTAACAATTCCTTTTATGAGGTACTTCAAAATGTAGTTGTTTACAAATACAAAATTGTTCTTATGCAGCAGCTCCAACACAAAAAGTAGATGGCAAAGCTGTTACAATGATGTATTTGCTAATTTTATACTCAGTGCCAGGTCTGAGAAATAAATGTAAAAACTACCCCTTAGAAGAGGCAGAAGCAAAGTAGAATTGTCAGTGGTACTTATTAAAGTTTTATTCATAAAGTAAGTAAATAAAGTAAGTACAGTATGTCACAGTTGGCTATCACTGTGTATGTTTTTGGAAACCATGCTGCTTTAAACATGAAAATGATTTGAGGTCCCTGTGCTCAAACCTCTAAATGATTCAAGTCTTGATGAAACTAGATTATATCTTGGGCAAGTAACAATATAAGTCATGATCTAGGGTAAAGCACTCCAAATCATTGGACTCATGGCCTTCACCGCCAACCGGAGATTCTTCCCTTAGATGGTAAGGTCTTGAAGGGCCACTGAGCCTATTATGGAAAAGAACAGAAGTTTTGTGAACTGAAAATGTCTTTTTCCCCTCACACAGCAAAGTCAGTATCTTATCCTAGAACCTTTCCTTTTTATATTCTTTTGTTCCCATTTTGTTCTGGGATTTGCAGAGTGTTTACAGGTTCAAGGGAGAGCCAAACCATTTCCCACTGTGTTTGTTGTTTACACCTGCAGTGAAAAAAGAAATGAGAGGTAAAAAATACAATGGAATGACCCAAGAAAGCTATTTAATATTCCCTCTCTATCTCTAACTTCTGTGAATATATCACATCTTTTAAAAATGTATGTTCACCTAAAGAGAAACTTTATTTCACTTTGAAGATGGTCTTTGCATTGTTAATATAAATACAATGCTCTAAACTCATGTCAGCGTATGTTTTGATGCAATTACATGATCAAGTTGCTTTCCACAAGCCAACCTCATAGGGCAATGTCATATTTTTGCTCAGAATTTGAGATGGCTCTTCTTTTCTGCTTAGGGGACATTTGGTCCTGGGAGAAGGATGCTGGGGAAGTTCCTGAGAAAGGGAGACTTAGACCTTCCTTTGACCTCTGTTGTCCTTCTTTTACAACAATTGGTATGGGGGGTTGGAGAAAGTTGTGCTGAACGAATATCTGTTCAACACTTGAAAGACGGCAACTTTTCTATGAAGCTTTCTTAAGCTCTTCTACATATAAATGTTCAAACAACGATTTGTCAATCCTGATTACATTATTTCTGGTTACCCATTTGACTAAATGAGGAAGAATTTTTGTCTTACTGTGGGAAACCCCTGAGAGAGTAAATGAATATGGACAATGAAAAACAATATGAAAGGACACTTAGGTTTAAAATAGATTTTAAATTCAGATTTTGAATTCCCAAGGAAGTATCAACAATTTTAAATCTATAGTTAAATTCAAGAGTGCTGTGTAGCTCCAGTTGGAGTAAAGACATTGACAGGAGGCTATTTGGGAAACTGCATTCCACATCCTCAAACTTGCTCAATATAAATTGATGTTTCTTCCAGTTCATGGAAAAGAAAATGGTCTACAAATTAATATCATAGTTTTTCCAATATCTTTTCCTTTTTGTTCTCTTGTCTTTGGTGCTGAGGATTGAACCCTGGGCCTGTCATGCATTAGGCAAGAGCTCTACCGCTGAGCTACATCTCCACCTCTCGTCTTTCTATGCTCCTTTAGGAAAGCGTCTCTACACAGACTTTGTTTGGGAATGTAGATTTCTTTGTTTTATAACTGTATGCAGTAATATCCCTGCAATGTACAGTTGGTGTGCTGGGCAGTCGGAGTTCCTGATGTATACAAATCATTTGCTATCCTTAGAGAAGATCACTTCCTGCACAGGCCCTGTATCTCAGGAAGAAAGAGTTTTCCAGGGGCACAAAGCTCTAGGTGAAGTTGCCTTGCAGTGCTCTCTGGGCTTCAAGGGAGACAGCTAACATGAGGGAGGGACGCACTTTAGCCAGGTGAGATGCCAAACATGGATGGGTTTGGGCACACAGTGTTTCTCAAAGGTTAATAGAGAGCCCAGGTGCAGGAGGTTCCAGATCACCATCAGCAGCATGGTCCAAGTGCACCAAGGTCCTCCTCTTTTGTGTAAATACTTTTATGCCATCCTCTCTTTGTGGTTCTGAGGTACACAGCTCTGGAAGAGCTAAGTAGTTTGGAAACAAGAATTTAAAACCATGAAGAGGCTGGGCTGCATCTTTGACTGGAAGAATGTCTGTGGGACAAGCGTAAGCAAGGAGTCAAGCGCTGGAGTAGCCCTTGATGTCGCCTTCAGATGCTGATTACTGACGTGGGAGCCTCCTTCTCCTTGGCGTAGTGCACCAGTGCCCTTTGAGAAAACACAGGTGAGGTTTCAGTTACTGCAACATCCATGGGCCTTCTTGTGTTTCCTCCTGCCTCATTTTCTGCTTTAGAAATCCCACGATGCATTCTCTAGTCATTCTATCAGGCCCTCATAAAATTTTAAATGAAAAGAATAGATGGGGATTTGTTGAGCTTTGGGATGTACTACTGGACAGCTCAAATGGAGAATTTGGGGCTCTTTGTCCTAAAGCCATGATTTTCTCAGCACTGAGACTTGGCAGGTACAGCTGAGCACAGACAATGACAAGAAACACAGAAATATGGACTTTCACCTCTCCAGTGATAGCCTTGAAATGTCTTAACCTCCGTTAGGACTCCATTGATTCACTAATTGTAATAGAGCCTTTGTTCTTGTGGTTGACAGGAAAGGAGCTACACTGGCCTTGGTCAAAACAAAGTGTTTCATGACTTAGGGTTAGAGGACTGGATGAATTATCATGCGCTGTCCCGGTCTTGTTTGCTTTCGAAGATTAGACTCTGTTTTCTTTTTATGAACTTGATTATGAATGATCAATTCAAGGAGAATATTTTGCGTAAGGATAGCTTCACCACAGGATCATGCAACCGAGAGCCAAAAGGCAGCCTGGAGCCCGTCGGTTTGATTTCCTGTCGAACAGTCCAGTCTCCTTTAGGTGACACTCAGCAATGGCTCTACTGTGAGGAGATTACTTATTTTATGGAGCTTAAGTCTACTTCTTTCTCATTTCTACTCATAGGTCTTGGTTCTTTCTCCTGATGCAATAGCAACCTCACAACACAACAACAAAGAAGGTTTCTGGTAGTATCCGGTTCCTCTTCACCAAATTAGAGAAGGTCTAGTGGAAGAGAGGGGGCCCATCTCCCTCCTTGGTTGTTATGTGGGGTCTCTGGTTAAAGCTAAGAACTCATTTAATATGAGTTGATTACAAAGAGAAAAGTTTAGAAGTGCTATTAATTTTACACATACGTGGAAATTTTTAGAGTTGATAGCTTTCTGAAAAAAATGATAAGAGCAGGATGCTTTTATATTTTTAGACAAAGTACAATCATTTGTGAAGGAAAGATAGTACAATTGGATGTCTGGGCTAGAGTTGTAAATCTAGAAATGTAATAAGGGTATAAACAGGGCGTGTGAAGCAAGTGGGAAATGAGAGTTACTGCAGACTTGGCTTGTTCGGGTTCACTGGAGCCCAGGTTATGCTAGTTGAAGCTACTTTACAGCCTTGATTACACGATGTTACACCGTCATAGGAAGGGCATCCTTCCCCAAACAATTTTCATGCTTGCTGCATGTAAAACGGCATGCTAAATGGCACTTTATGAAGTTATGTCTCCTCAAGTGATTTCAGCTTGAAATAATCACTGTACTTTCCTAATGTACTAAGATGGTGCATCTTTTAACTGCTTCAGTGAACTAGAAGATGTTTTCTGGAATGTCCTTTTGTTCCTTTGTGTGGGATCGGGTGATGGCACTTTCTTTGTGGACACATAAGGATATTGTAACCACATGACAACTATGTGTCTCATTTCTGCTAGGACTCACTGTAGAAGGGAGGGGCTCAGAATACACACAACCCACTTGCCATTGGCCTCTGACTACAGAATATGTGCCTTCCACAAATCATAACACTGTAAGAGATATTTGGAATTTTTAGATAAAATGTTAACATCTCTATCTACTGAAATTTTGCGTTTTGCTCTTCTATTGTGAAAAATACTGACTTGAGAGCTTTAAGTTTCTTGGGTTGGCTATGTAGTCTTTTCTCTTACCTTTGACCTTGGGCCCAGGTCACCCAACTCAAACGGTGTCTTTGCCATTAATCACTGCAGACAAGTTAATTCAGGTCCTGAAAGTTATAGTCTGTACACATGTAGTTGAAAATGTCCAACTTACAGCATGCATATAAGAATTTTGTACATGGGATAGCTAAGATAATTATACTAGTTATTTCTATTGAGTTTTTTTAATTTTATTTATTTATTTATTTATTTATATTTTATTTTTTTTTTTGCAGTACTGGGGATCGAACTCAGGACCCTGCGCTTACTAGGCAAGCGCTTATTCCACTGAGCTATATCCCCAACTGGTTTTTTTTTTAAAGAAACAGTAAATACTTAATTTTTTGGAGCAATTTGGCATGCCTATATTTGGTCATCGGTACAACTACTTTGAAGATAACAATATGCAATATAACAAGAATTGTTGATCTCCTATCATCTTGTTTTGAAATTCTATACAGTTTTAATGCTTTATTTTTTTTATCCTCTTTAAAATAAAAATAAAAGAATTTTGTAAATACCAGATCCTACTTGGTACTGCATTTGGCATTATTTGATGTGCATTCACCTCATTCCTATTCTAAGGTAGCTAAAATGTCCTCATGAAGGACTATTTATACTGAGGAGATGGAGACTCTACAATATGTACATCTATGTTGAGCTTAATTTAACAAATTCTGTTGAGCATCTACTTTGTGCCAGACACACCCATGATAACAAAGAGCTACACTTTCATGAGCTCTTCCTCTGCTTCAGGTCCTTTACTTTTTATTAACATATATTTTGACTTTCCCAACAACAATGGCTAAACCTGGTAGTTATTCAAGATTCTGAGCAAGAAGCGTAGTCTCATCATTTTGTAGAAGAGAAAATGTGAACGAACAGGATGCAGATAGCAAGGGACGCACCTGTAAGGGCTGATTTCTAAGGCTGTAATTCATGTGCTCCTTCTGTAATCAAGACAGGTCCTTCCTACTGAGGTAGCTTTCTGATCTTATTTGCTTAGTGTTTTTCTGTCCTGCAGCAAGTGGATGCAGTTTTCACAGGTCAGTGCCCCTCAGAAGCTTGGGGTCAAGTGTTCCCAGCCACCAGTTTCTTGATCAGAAGTCATCATTGTGTACACCTTTCAGGCACATTACTGCGTGTCTTCGGACACTTGTTAACAGGAGCTCAGTGGTACGTTAAGGGAGCTTCCAACCCCTCCAGTGTAGCTGCTTCTTTTTTTTTATTTTTTATTTTTTTTTATTTTTTATTTTTTTTATTTTAGAAACATAAAAGTACAAAAACATATTGACAAACAGACACCCATTATCATAGAAAATAGTACAATCACAACTAATCTATAGACAAGGTGATATGGTCTCAACAGTAGTTGTTGCTTTATCCATTGATATCTTCGAATTGTAGATGTATGGACCCATATACA
>PVLD010010424.1:0-70869 GCA_004027595.1 Dinomys branickii | reverse complement strand
AAAAAAAAAAAAAAAAAAAAAAAAAAAAGAATTCACTTACCTTCAGTGGTGATGAGTTCAGGTAAGGCTCTTCTGCATGGGGCACTTTCCCCTGGCCCCACTCAGCTACTTCTCAGGAGAGAAGGTTGTAGAGTGCTGGCTTCTCCAGAGAGGCTTTGCCAGGTGAGTACCATACCTGAGAGGGGTCAGCAGAGGTGCCTGTAGTGTGGTGGCCTATGTAAGGAGGGACAGGTAGGGAAAAGACTAAAATGTTAGAATGAATGGTTTATAGGTCCTTTTTAAAATGTGATTCTTGAATCTCCATGGAGCAAGTTGAGAAATGTGTCTTATTGCATAGAAGGAGTAGCAAGGAACTCAGATGTTCTGATTTTAAATTAGGTGTCCTCACAGCCCCCAGTGGAAGGAGTGTGCATGGCGCACGCGTGTGTGCGTACATGTGGACAGTGCATGTGAGCAGAGGAGGCTGTGACTGTGGCCACCAGTGTGCCTCCTGAGCCCTTGACTACCTGACTCCTGAGCATCTGGTCTCCCTTCAGCTCAGTTCCAAATGCTGACTTCTAGAACATTTCAACCCCCCCAGACCCACCCACTTCCCTCACTAGAATTGTACTCTCAAATCTTGTTTTCCTCCTTGGAGAATCTGTCTTACTTTTCTTAAAAATGCATTTATGTTTCCAGCATCTGCTGTTGCCTGGCAGTCTGCTCGCCATGTTAACTGCTCTCCCTCTCTGAGAGCCCTTCTGCACTTTGCAACCTGGCCAGGAACTCATGGTCTGCCACACTCCACTCCTTGGCTTCCTCTGTGGGAAGAAACTGGAGTTTTCTTTCTTTTCTGCACTCATTATGTTCCCATCTGTAGCTGTCTCTGCACTGAAATTATTCTTACTCTCTATCTGTCTTAGTTTCTTAATGATTTGTCCAACCAGAAATGCCATCATGTTTGGGATTTTTTCCAAATATGCTAAGTTTACCTCCTGATTCGAATTTCACACTACACATCAGGCCAGCCTCTGAGTCTTTTGTGTGAATAGAGCCATTAGGCTGGCGCAGGGTTCCTTTCTTTATTGTAGCCCACACTAATACATCGTTTAATTTCTAATCCAGGGTCAATGGCCACAGATGCCTGTTGTGTCACACAGCTTTAGGCTATGAGCTCTCTGTTCTAAAGCATTACCAGCCCTTAGGTGTCCTGTCCCCAGGCTGAAGATGGACGGTGACTCAGATACTTTTCAATGGCTCAATCTGGAGCCTAAATGCTTATGGAATCTCAGCCAGGCGGGCATCACATGGCACCAGTCTCTGGCACACTGGGAAAGCCAAGAGGTCTCAAATTTTCCTCAATTGATCATTCACTGGGAAAGATTTATTGGCGATGTGCTTTCAGTACTCCCAGAATGGTTCCTTTTGGAATCATCTGGGAGCAGTTAATACAATGGCATACTGCTGGGCCCCGCCCCATCTCAAATGCACCAGCATCTCCAGAGATAAGATGAAAAACGAGTGTTTTAACACACTCCCTCATGGTTCTGAAGCTTGAGAATTGCAATTCCACAGGGCTGTAATTGCTCGCATGAGGAGGGTGAGGTGGCCTGAGAAGAGGGGAGAATGACAAAGAGAAAGGCATGCTCTGCCTAACCTGATTCCATGAGAGGGATTTCCATGAGGTCATAGTTCATTCATTATTTCTCTACCAAAGAGTGATTGACACCCAGTGGGCTCTCGGGAAGTAGTTTATTTACTGACTTGAGTCTAGAAGGGTGACAAGCCAAGTGCATTTGATACACGTGTATTCTTGGAGGTAGTGAACGGCTGAGACATATGTAAGCAGGGATCTCTGGGAGATCAAGGAGGGAGTGGCAATGAAAAGTGAGAGTCCAGACAGCCCATAGACAGTCTGGCTCTGTAAAGTGAGGGCCAGGAGCTCAAGGTTAGGAGGTGACAGTAAAATAGTGCTGTGGGACAAGCTGTCAGACAAAGACATTAGAGCTCTCAACAGCTGCTGGGAGCGAGTGTAATTTGCCTAGTGGGTGTTGATATGTTATTTTACATTTTTACTTTGTGTGTATGCATGTGTCTGTATGTGGTACTGGGGACTGAATCCAGGTCCTTTGCACTGAGCTTGTTCCTAGTCCTTTTTTTTATTTTAAATTTTTTTTATTTTGAGGCAACATCTACCTGTCACTGATTTTTGCAGGTTGGACTTGAAATAGCCATCCTCTTGGCTCGGCCTTCCAGAGTGCTGAGGTTATATGCCTGTACCCTCAGGCCCAGCCATTTTTACTTTTTTAAGGGACAAGTCTGAGAAACTGACTTTAAAAGGTTGGTTGGGAAAGGACTGGGAGACCAGCCTTCTCTACACTGCTTTCTTCATGACCCTTCCTCATTTCATACCTACTGATAATTACATGCAAAGATGACCTATTTCGGCCTTCCTCAAGTTTTATATGTTGCCGTTTGATGCTACCTTTTTCTAGGGGTGGGACTTCCATCTGATGATTCTTTAGAGCTACCCTAATGCCTTCAGTTACACCTCAGTTCATCCCCACAAGAAAGAGGACTAAATAGGAGCCTCTTCCCACCCAGGTGCTTGGTAGTAGCAGCCCCACTTGTGGAGAGCTCTTTTAAGCAGCTCTGGAGAAGCCCTTCCCCACCACCTCCTAAACCTGCCTTAGGCGCTGTTGCCTTTTGCCTGGCCCAATAAGAGATGGTTTTTCCTACATTCCTGAGGAGGTGGAGTAGTGGAGTTAATCACAAGGCAGAATTTTATGAAAAAGACTGGTGAGTAGTTTTGGTTCTGAATTCTATTCTCTTCTGCTACTCCTTGTTTCCTTCTTTCTGAGAAGGGCAGTCCAGTGCAGGCCAAAGCAGGGCTCTTCCATCCGTGAGGTACAGCTCAGTCACAGTACCCTCTAATGGTCAGAGAGGACCACTACATCTCCATCCTCCAGCACGTCCCTCCCTTGTCCTCTCCTTCCCTCTCCTCTTTCCCCGTTGCTAGGTCGACCCCTAGGCTGAGGACTTAACAGCCAAGATCCTGAATGATCTTTGGTAGCATTTATACAATTTGTTTCCAATTTTGTTTTTAAAATTTATCTTTTAACCATCACACTTTTAAAAAATTCAAAATACTATTTATTATATAGTTTATCAAAAAATTAATACTAGCATTGTAGGGGGGGAACCCCACTACATTCTATATAATATGTCTGCATGTATTCTGAGTTCCAAAGTCTTCAACTACAAGGAAAGATACTGTAGAATTAAGGAAGAAAGTAATTCAAAAAGCCACACATTAGGGCCAGGTGTGGTGGTACATGCCTGTAATCCCAGCACTCACAGGCTGAAGCAGAAAGATCCCTGTGAATTGGAGGCTACAAAGTGAGTTCAAAGCCAGCCTGAACTATACAGTGAAACCCTGTCTCAAAAAGACCAGAAAGAAAAAAAAACCCCACACATTCACACATTATCATCATTGTGGTAAAGAACAAATTTTCATATGTGGAAACCACCTGTGATCAACTGGTATTTTTTGTGAGGACTTCAGTAAATCTCCCCTCTCCCCATCTGCCATTTCTGCAGTCATTTGAACTTTGAATAAATGTATCATTGATTAAAAAGCTTGTAATTCTGTGTTAGTCTTTTTAAAAAATTCAGGTCTGAGCTTGTTTGCCTACAAAAAAATATGATATAAATGAGCACGATATTACTTTTCTGAATGAGTCAAGGCTTTCTCAGTACTGTGAAACTAAAGTAAATATGGAAATAAACTGTATGCCAAAGCTGATTCAATATGGCAGTAGTCACTGATAACCCTGTCTTCAAATTACCTTTTTAAAAGCAGCCTCAGTTTTTGAGTGATATGAAATGCTCCATAGGAATAAATCTATATTAAAATACATAAAATATATTTATGCCAAAAGGTGCCCCCTATTGTACAATGCATGTGTTAATGTTCTGATAATGAGTGTGTTTGAAGAAAATGAAACCTTGGTCTCCTTATTAAGATCTATGCGACTCAGGCAACTTACTTAACTCTGAGCTTTTGTTTCCATATATGTATTATGGGACCTGCTTCACCGTGTTGTGAGGATTAAGTGAGCTAATGCAAATAAAGGCCTTCACATGCACCTGACATATAGCACCATGACGTAAGATACTATTGCGCATTTGCAAAAAGCCACTCAACTACAGCAGATGAGTAGCACATCTTCTTCCACTGCCCACTGTACAGGTCTCCGTGGCTCTCTGGGCTGCTCCCTTCCCACTGCTCAGTCTTATGCTTTTGGCCCTTTTGTTTATATCCTTCTCTATCTTGAATCCATGATCTTGACATTATCGAAGTCTGGTTTTCACTGCAAATCTTGGGCGCTGCCTCCTCCACGGCTACACCTCTCAAGGTCAGATGAGAGCAGATCTTCCCTTGGTCTCTTTCCTCGATATAAAGGTCAGTGGCATGCATCTGACACTTCTGCTAGATTCGGCTTGCTTATTGTTGTCTTTTCAGTGTTACTGTCCCTTTTCTTATCTAAGTGTTGCTCTTTCTCTGGGGTCCGCTCAGTAGGGTAAATGTTCAGTAAGCGCTCACTAGTGATTGATTTCAGAGTATCTCTGTGAATCCCCAAAGGTACCATGGCTTCTAGATGGCCCAGGCAGGTGGGGCTGTCTGCAGATGGGTGAGCTGCTCAACAGAGATCCGTGCAGCTCAGTAGGGGGCAGTCACCCCCACCGCTGCAGTCCATGGTTTTCCTGCTTCGTGCCAGCTCAGCAACTTCCTCTTTTGTCAGGAGGGAAAAAACATAAGGCCAATGAAAAGTAGGGGAAAGGTTATTTACTTCAGTGTTTACAGAGGGTGTTCATGTAATTAGCAGTTTATTTCTGTGACACAGTTGGCCTCCTTGGTTTGGAACGTGGCTCTGTAATACTGCTGAAGAGAATCATACCTAGACAATAAGAGAGATGCTTAGGTCTTTGGCACAGAAGGAAGAAAAAGTGTGTCCTCTCCTTAGTGATGGCACATGAACAGCTCCTAAACTGAGGGTTCCCTTTTGTTCTCTATGTTACACACACACACACACACACACACACACACACACACACACACACACACACTTTTTTATTGCATCTCTTTTGGTGAATCTTCCTTTGCCTTGGATCTTACAAGGTCCAGTTTTTATCCAAGTTTACAGTGGCTTGAGCTGTTACACTTAACTGGGGATAGGATGGTGACTACTGGCTGCCCCCCTGCCAAGAGCCCCATGATTGCTGGCAACATACTTAGCCTCCCTTCCGGTACTGAATAAATAAAGGTGCGTTAGCATTTTCATCAGTAATATGTGGGTAATACTGGCTTGTGTTCTACCTCAAAAGAGTCTTGTAGCAATTATCTGAGATAAACTATATGAACGTGCTTTGAAAAGCATATTCATCTCCCAGTACGTGAGTACTCTTTTTATGGCTTTTTGTTACTATATGAGCTGTGCACTTACAAATGAAGTTTTGCTAAGTGAGCAGATTTTTCCTTGCTTATTCAAAGAGGGTGACTGGTAGCTTCAGGGGTGTGTAAGGCAAATTCTGACAGCATGGTTTTTGCTCTTTAGAATCTCTTTGCTCTAAGTTTCTGCTCTGCGTACTGAGTGCTCTCAGGCCCTTGATTCCTGCTTAAATGTATAGTTGTTTATATTGTCTTTGTATTGGAAAAACCACCCATATATGGGGCAAAAATGGTTTCCAAATGCATCTCAAGTCCTCCTGTCAGTTCTCAATAATTTGCATAACTTCTGAATAATTGATGAGATACTGATGCTGCAGCTGCTGCTAGATGCCAGCCTACCTTAGGACCTGGTGCCCTGTGGAGGTGTGGAGGCAGACCTGTGTGGCCCTACAGTAGTGTTCCTGAAGTGCCTGACCTGTGATGAAGCCTTTATCAGTGTGGCATAATGAGAAAATAATAGCACTATGGTTTTTCCTAAGATTAGATTTGTTCAACTTGAAATTGAATTTTAAAATTTAAAATGTTAATGTCCTTTCTTGGCAAACCAACAAGTTAACATCCTTGCAAGCCCAAATTCTTTTGCTTTTATTTCATGGAAATTCTGTGATTTTTGGAAGCCAAAAATAAATCTATGCTAATATAGATTTTATCTTTATGGCAGAGCAATATAATCTATTAATATAATTATGTTGATCTAAATAATTTACTATAAATGCACACTGTTGCTATTAGTAGCTTGATCCCTGAGTTTTCTGATCTAGTGACACTGAAGTTTTTACATTACTTTTCAGAGAAAGTGGTAGTCTTTTATGTAATTCATTACTAAGCGAGTGTCTTAGAAAACCAATTCGTGTGATGAGGAGTAAGGTGGCTTTGGACGTCGGATTATACTCAGAGAATATGGATCTAACCCCAGGTTTTGCTTCTTATCTATTCCTCCTACTCAGGCAGTGATTTTAGGCAAGTCATGTGGCCTCATGAGACTCATTTTCCTCTTCTGTTAATCTGAAACACCAGTTCAATATGTAGTTCACACTGTAGTTTTAAGAGTCAAATAAGAATATGTAAGAGTGCTTTATGCACCAGGTAATGCTTTATAATTTTAAGGCTTTACTAAAATACCTTAAAGTTATGAGCAGTTATATTAGGAGGATTTCTATTATTGAGACTTACAATGCAAATTTTTCACCTATCATCTCTAAATATGTTTTGACAGATATGGTCAATGGGATCTTTGGAAGAAAGGTAGAATATTTATCAAAATATTCTTGGAATGTTTCTCTTTCTTTTGTGCATGCAACATCATAATACCATGACCTTTTTCAGCTGCTTCCATGATGATGTTAAACAAAGCCACTCCTGCCAGAGCAGTTTGTATAAGACCAGCAGATTTCTAGGTGAAACAGAGAAGAAAAGGGAGGGTGGGACCTCAAGTGATTGAGGCGTGCCCCTCACTTGTCTTTGAGGGCATCCCTCACAGAGGCCGCCAGTACCCTGGCAGTTTGGAAGAAAAGGCGGGGCCCACAGGACAGCAGGCACTTGCACAATCACACTTCCTTCCTGCACACATTCAAGATCCCAGCAGCACTTGTCACCCACACAGGCAAGGCTGGCAAAATCAGCCAGGCTGCCACATCTGTGAGCTGTCAGCACCTTCCTTCCTCCCTTTATTTCCAGTCCAGCCTTTATCTCTCCACTGTCCTCCCTTCCCCAGGTCTCCCACTCTCTTTTCTTGGAGATGGGTTCCTTTTCCTTGGCAGAGGACATTGGAGTAGTCTGATGGTCTTTGAGGAATATGCCGCCAGCCCAAGTTGGGGAGGATGGCAGAGGCAGTTGTGCCCATCCCTGTCACCTGCACGAGGTTTCTCAAAGAGGAGGGTGTTTGTGGCCCTTTGCACTGTGGATTCCATGGCTTCATTGAGCCAGCAGCCTTGGCCTACCCTCTAGGACCTCAGCCTACCTGGTCTGCCATCTCTGCTACTTCCCTCAGCTCTAACTGCGAACTGGGAGTTTGCCCTGCCTGTGCAAGGTTGCTGCAGAGCCTAATTGCCATGTTTCATCTGTGTGTGCCTGTGTGCGACAGTGTGAGAAAGGGTGCATGCCTCTCTTTTGTACCCAGATTATTTATGGCATTTGTCTTAACGACTTCCATTTAGAGTTAAGTAAACTGCAAAGTAGGTTATTTAAGCTGGATCTCGGGTGCCTTTAGCAAGTGGAGGAGTGGGTGGTGAGGAGGAAGAAAAATGGGAGATGGGTCTGAAGAGATTCAGAGAAAGGGAAAGGGGAAGTCTGTGTGCCGTTTGACCTTTAACTAGTGGAAGGCACAGGTGTGCTGTGGCTTGCAGACAAGGAACCCCTCTGCAGGAGGGTCTTGAAGCTTCTGGTTCATGCATTTGGGAAACAGCCTCCTGTGGATACATCTTGTTAGTTTGCAATTTATAAATTAGAAAGTCCTGCAGCATGCCTAGCCCTGCAGATGACCCGGAGCCTGGAAGGGTGGCTCCCCACTTCTTTTCTTGCTTTTCACAGTCACAGGCCTCTCCAATGTTACCTGGCCTTGTGTGGCCTAACAGAGGACAGACAGGGTACAGACAAGGAATGAAGAATGCCCGGTTGTCACCCCTCAATCCAAATGAAGTGTCAGAGGTGCACTTTCCACAGAATAGTCTCTACCCCACGCCCATGCATTTGTGCATATTTAAACTCAAATCCCTGTGGGTCTGGGGAGCTCTTTGTCACTTCAAGAGACTTTTCGTTGATCCAAACCACTCATGAATTCTCTTTTGTACAGATTTGATAAAGGGTCTTTTTCAAGTACCAGAAGCACTGTTTATAATTCATAATATGAAGCAAGATGAAGCAGAAAGAGTGAGAAAAGATAATAACCAAGAAATTAGAAGTTTCCAGCTTTGATACAAGCAGGGAGCATGAGTCAGCAGCACATATGTCCTAAGGGAGAGCTTTGCACAGGAGTCTTTTGGGGGTACCAGCCCCGGGGGCCAAAGAGGGAGGCAGAAGGATGCTCTGGAACAGCCCCAAGTAGGGGTATGAGAGGGTGGGGCTGAGGGGCAGCGAGGAAGGGCAGACTGTGGGTGGGGCGAATGTTAACTCTGCTCTGCCTCCTCCTTTCCCTTCCAAAGGAAGGAAATATCCTGGGGCCTTAATCATCTCCCCATCTTTCATTCCTCTCCTGGTTTAATTAAATTCTTGCTCTAATTTGGAAGAGCTTGCATATCCTCTTCTGCTCTGGTAACCCATCTCTTTTATGAGACCCACCTGGCACCCAAAGGAATTTATGACCGTTGTGGGACTTGAAAGGACCCTCGGTGGCTTTTGTAGTCAGGGTCAGTTTAGTAGTGAGCAGATACTGGTTTGAGAGGAGAGAGAGAATATTTCACTCCTGCCAAGGCCCTCCCATTTCTCATGACTTCAGTTGCCACTAACCTCTCTACCATCAGAGAGGGAAAGTTTTCTTCCTATTCACGTATCTCTATCCATGGTGTGATCCAAAATTCTGGTGGATATGTAAAAATTAAAATTTATTCAGTAGAAGACACATGGCCATTAATTCCCATCATACTCCTTCCCCTCGTTTTGAACACACTTACCTCTTCCTTCTTGACACTTTCTGAAGCAGTTGTGGAAGTCTTCTTTTGTGAGTGTCTAGTTGTGCTGTCATGGGCTGCCTGGATGTCCTGAACTGATTAAAAATATTTACCTTTCATAATCATCTTGCTTTTGGGAAAAAGCCAGATGTTGTGTGGTGCCAGATCCAGTGGAAAAGGTAGGTGAAGACATTCCATAATGCTTTTACTTGACAGAAACTGACGGGTTTCGGGTATGTGCATAATGGGTATGTGCAAGGAGGTTGTCATGATGGAGGATGAAACTGTTTTCTATCTCCCAGGCCATTTTCTGCATGTCTCATTTCTTTTTTTACTATTTATTTATTTATTTATTGGTATCAGGAATTGAACTCAGAACCTTCCGCTTGCCAGGCTGATGCTGTGCCACTGAGTTATATCTCCAGCTCCACGTGTCTCATTTCTTAAATGGTCTAAGAAGCCTTTATGATTTTCAGAGTTCACTGTAGTATTCCTGGATACAAGCTCAGCTTGCATCATTCCACCAAGATCAAAAAACACAATCAACATTGCCTTGATATTGGATCTTGACACACCAATGTGCTTTTTTCCCTCACAAAGAAAACTGGGTGATTTCCATTGAGAATTCCAAACCTTGATCTCACGAACATAACCGTAGACTCAAGTTCTATCTCCTGTGATGATGTTTCTTAAAAAGTTGGAATCTGAAGGGACACAACTGTGTGACTTCAGTGACAGTGACAAAATTGCAGTTTATGATCCATGACTTATCACAGTTTTAAACACACCTTCTTTCAACTGTAGCTCATAACTGACCAACTGCACTGAAGAAATTGAACCTATTTCTTATGCTATTACTAAGATTTGACATGTCGCTTTTGTGTATTGAAATCCCTGCTGTGGCCTGCAGCAGCAGCATTAACTATATTTTTTGATCACACCTCGTATCTTTCTTATTGTGTTACAGCTCCCCTTTGAAGATAAAACACATTTTGTTGAGATCTCTTTGAACATTAGGTAATACCAAAAAGAGAAACGATAGACAGGAAACATGAATAAGTTACTTATTTTATACTAGTGGGTGCCAGGCACTGTGCTAGGCACTTTACATGGATGACTTTCAATTCTTACAATAGCTTGGAAGAAAACTCTGATGAGTCCTCATTTTGCAAATCAGGCATTTGAGGAACACAGATGTTAAGTGACCTGCCCAAGGCCATATAGCTATTAAGGTGGAACACAGAATTGCGTACCCAGTCTTGATTTAGGAAAGTCTTGGCTCTCTTCTACTCCTCTTTGCCATTGATTCGAGCGGAGTGGGAGAGGAGAAGTAGATGATTTAAGCAGCTCACCTCACCCTAGTTCATACACAAGCATTAGGTCACCTGCCTACTAATCACAGGGGCTGTGCTAGGCATTGAGAGTAGCGGAGATTTTATTCCTACCCTTGCAGAGAGAAGACAGTCTGTGATTAGTGGATGCCATGAGAAAGTGTTATGATCCCTTATACCTTATGCACCAAGACAGTGGCGAGCATTCTCTCTGGGGGAGGGGGCTCAAAAAGGTTCCACACTAACCTCAAAGAGATAGAATTTCAGCAAGTGGGAAAGGGAAGGCCTAAGCTGAAGTATTGCTGGAGATACACCATGCTTGGGACGTGGCCACAATAAAAAGGGTGGACTAGAAAATGCCTGGTAAAAGATTGACTGTGAATGATAACGAATTTGGGGTACCCATTAATGTATCCTAAGTTTCTTCCATCAGGAAAATGGTCTCACTATTTGAAATTATCACTGGCTTATGTGTACTTTCCTTGTGTCTGATCCTGACCTTGGTCAGGTCCTTGCTGTGCTCAAATGGGGCATTGGTCCAATGAGCCTGAGTTGATCCCTACACACTTCTTGTGAACTTTCAATGTAGCCTACAGAGCCTGGAGCGTCTGAGCCCTGCCTGCTTTCTCGTCGTATTTCATGCCGACCCCTCCATCCCCTCTGCACCTGCCACCGCCACCTCCTAACTTCTGTGCTCTCCCACTTCTGGCCTGAGATCCCACTGCTCCCTCCACATTCTTTATCTAGCCCACTCTTACAAATTCATCACATTTTAGCTTAACTTTTGCTTCTGTATACACTGTCTCCTGATCCTCAATCTGAAGTGGTACCCTCAGAATAATGCTTTATCATCTTTTCCAGCACAGTATGCATTGCCTTTTGTGTGTGTCTGCATGATTATTTAGGTCTCTGCTCTGTTAACTACAGACTTCAGAGGAGCAGAGATGTCTATGACTTCGTGGCTGTCGTCAGAAGCTTGCAGAGTGCCCAGCATACATAGGTGCTCAGTAACAATCTAGTAATTACTGGATGGATGGAGTAATAAATTAATGAGTGAAACAGTATCAAACTATCCGCAAGGAACTTTCTCATGCTCTGTGTGAACATAACGCCTATGTTAAATGGAGTATATTTGCTGGCATTTTGCAATTCCATTTTTTATTTAGCAAATATTTGTTGCACATCCACTACAGCTCAGCTGGGAACTGAAGCTATATTCCAGCTCTTCTGGCACTCCTAATATCAGGACACATATTGAACAGTTTTTTAAAAAAAGAAATGTCAGGTAGTGATAAATCACATGAAGACAAAAGGAAATAAGGGACAAGTGTGTTGGAGGGAGGCAGCTAATACATTAAAGCTCAGATGGGGTGGGTCTGGGAAAGAGGTGACATCTGAGCAGAAAGTGGGAGAAAGGCCCTGGGAAATCTGGAGTGTGGATGTTTCAGAAGTGCTGCGACCCAGAGTGGTCTCTTGGCTAGTCAGGAAACACTAAGAAGGCCAGGGAGGCTAGAACACCCAAGAGGTGAGAGAGAGGAGAGAGAGGGAGAGAGAAGGAGAGAGAGACACACACACAGAGACACGGAGACAGAGATAGAGAGAGACAGAGACAGAGAGAGACAGAGAGACAGAGAGGGAAACAGAGAGAACCTTATAGACCGTGGTTGAGATTTTGTCATAAGTGTGATGGGAAGGCTTTGAGCAGATGAGTTATAAAATCTATTGTATATTGAAAACTTAATTCACCTGCAGTGTGGAGAACAGGTCATAACAGGGCAGAAATGGAGGTGGACAGCAGGCAGTGGTGGTGAGTCTGAGATGGTTGTATTGGTTTTGCTAAGCAGTGGTTAGAGTGCATTGTATCTAGAAAGTGGAGCTGGCAGGACTTGCTCATGAGTTCAATGTGAGATACAAAAGAAGGGAGGAATTAGTGGCTCCTCAGGGACTTTAATGTGGTGGCCATGGTGACACTACTGATTCAGGGGAATCCAGAGAAGGGGCAGGCTTGTTGGGTAAGGTCACAGGTTCACTTGGGGACAGGTTAAGTTGGAGACACTCATTGCCATCTATGAGATGTCCAAGTTAGAGATGTGACAAATCAGTGGATGGATATGTAAGTCTGGAGCTGAATCAAGGCTGCAGGTAGACATTCCAGAATGAGTTTATTGGTGGCATTTTGACTCATGGAATTGGCTTGCATCTCTTAGAGAGGAGGAGCAGACAGAGCAGAGGACTAGTGACTGAGCTCTGAAGAAACATTACTGAGGGCTATTACTAAATCCCTGAGAACCTAGGGATTTTTCTCTTGAGATTATTTTTCAGAAATTAAACACAAATTTAACATTACTGCACCTCTTAGGAAGTTATGATAATAACATCTTGTAGGGCCATTTTTTTTTAATGTGGGCAGGACTGCTTTGTTGTGAAAGATATTGCCAACCAATGAACCAGCAGCAGGTATAAGATGGAGAGACCCAGTGCGGAGGGAGACGATCAAGTCTTTTGATCTTTTTATCTGTCTTCCTCATCTGTGAAGATTCATTTTCTTTCAATCTTATGGTTTTAAAGCTTAATTTTTGTTTTCATAACTGTACTTCTTTTCATTCACCAAACATGGATTGGAGCCTTCTATGTGCTAGACGCCCGGCTGGGTGCTGGAATGCTTCCTTTTTAAACACGTGGCCCCTTCGTAATTCTTTCATTGCTTTCACAGTGATTGACTCTTCCTACCTGGTCCTCATCTTATTTTTCTCTGTGACATCAAGCACGTGTACAGCACCATTCATACCTGATATGCCAATATTAGACACTCTAGCTACTTAGTTTTAAAACCATTCTGGCCTTCCCTACTTCTCTATCTCACACCCCACATTTAATTCATCAAGAATTCCTCTTGGCTCTGTATTCAATATTTATCTAGAAACTGGCCATCAGTCCTGACTTCAAGTGCTGTCTCCTGGTCCAAACTAGCACTAGATCTTTCCTGAGTTAGTGTAGTGCCTCCCTCTCTGAACCATTACCCCACTTTAGGCTGCCTTAGGACTCTGATAAATATGAATCAAACCATGTCACTTTTCTGCACAGACCGTCCTACTGGGTATAGCCAGACTCTTGTAAAGGGCACAGGAACCTTCCAGATCTGCTGGCTTTCATTCTCTCTTCCCTTCCTTTCTCTCCCTTGCCCTCCTCTTCCCCCTTTGCTTCTCTTCACTCCCTTCCCCTCTCCTCCTTTTCCCTACCTTCTGTTCCCTTCCTCCCTCCCTTCTTTTCTTTGTGGTACTAGGGACTGAACTCAGGGCCATCCCAGTGAGCTGCATTCCCAGTTCTTTCCATATTTTGAGACAAGCTCTCATTATGTTGCCCAGGCTTGGCTTGAACTCACGGCCCTCCTGTCTCACCCTCCGAGTAGTGGGATTATAAGAGTGCTCTCTTACCCCGCTTTGCCCATCTCTGTTATCTTTTCCAGCCACAGTGTCCTTACTGCTGCAGGCTTGCAAGGCAAAGCTCCTGACTCAGAACACGGCTGCTGTGCATCTTGTTCAGCAGTTGTCAGGGTGGGCTCACTCTTTCCCCCGGCCAGCTCTTTACTCACTCAGGCCTTTCTTTACATGCCCTATTAAAAATCAAGCTCTTTCTTCTCTGTGCTCTCTAACTCCCTTTCTCCTTTATTCCTCTCCAGAAAACTTACCACCCTCTATGACAGTATATATTTCATCTACTTTTTTTTGCCTGAGGGCCACACTATTCTCCTGGAATATAAGTCTCACAAGGGGAAGACTTTTCTGTTACGTACTGCTGTAGTTGGTGCTCAGATCAATACCTGATACAAGATAAATATTTAATAAACATTAGCGGAATTAATAAATGACAGAACATGAGTTCATAGAATGGGTGGAGCTAGAAAATGCCCTGTAACTATTACAGTTATTGCCACTCACCTGACCTTTGTACCAAGCTATCTGGTGACCAGTGGGGTAAACTTGTGAGATGTTCAGATGCTACTAGGGGCTTAATACCTACTCTCAGAATAACATTCCCATTTGAAAAGCCAGCTGATCTCAGCAGAGATGAGACATCCACCAGGGTGTTCTTAGAATTACTAGGCAAGCTGGCCGCTCCAGGTTTTGGGTTAAATGAATCCACAAAGGGGATCATTGAGGTCATATTAACAAAACAGCAGCCATTGTTTGAAGATCTTCAAGATCCATATTTATACATGAAAATAATTGCTGGTTCTCTGGCTGGGGTGGATGAGGGGAACAGAATTTTCAGGGGAAGTTTCATGAAGCCTTCATTCAGGATCAGAGCTGGAATAACAGTCAGGTCTTAAACACATGTAGGTAGAGTTTGAATTTGAACAAATCAGAGATAAAAGTCCATTAAAATCAGGAAGGAAAAGCTACTTGCCTTCAGAATTGGAAGACTTCTTACTTACGTCTTTGGGGATAATTATTGTGGTGAAAGGTCAGAGAGGAATAATAGTAAGCACTTACATAGCATACAGTAAGTGCCAGACACTGTTGTAGGCATGCCATGGACTTAAAGCCACTCAACTTTCCCAACAGTTCTTGGAGTAGGATGATTATATTCCCATTTAATAGTTGGGAAAAGCAAGGCAGTCTGTTTTCAAAGTCTGTACTCTTCATTACTGTGCTACGATCATCTCAAAAGGAGTGGTGTTAAAGGACCTTTAGGAGGAACAGGGAAGTATTAAGATGCTTGTGTATTGCATTTTGATTTGTGCTATTTTGTAGAGAGCAGCTGTGCATGAAAACTGTTTCATGAACCATGCACGTGTGAACCTTGTCATTAGTATTTCTCGGCGAGAGCAGCACCCCGCCACCACTGTACCTAGCTGGGGGCTTTGCTCACAACCCTTTTTCCCTCCTGAAGAGAGAGTGCTGAGTTAGGGCCATCTTTTTGATGAACATCCATCCTGGAGGGTTTGGGACACATAAAGATCACTCGGGTGCTATTGAACAATTCTCCCCTTTGATCCTCCATACAGAACAATTCCTGAGTGCCCAGGAATGATCTGTAGTCGGTAGAGGAGTCAGTTTTTTGTTGCTCCCGTTCTTGCCTTTGCCTGCCCGTCTCCTGTTTCTGGTGATTGCTCCAGCTCTTTGTTAGGTATCGGGGGAAGGGGAGGTTAGGTTCGCAGCTGTGTGTCTTTTGGGCCTCTACAGGCAGCTCAAGTGGACGGTGGTAGCGGAAGACAGGTGACACAGCTAAAACGGAGCTTGGAGATCGCCCTCGGAGCCGCTGCCCGCCCATGGCTAGCAGAGATGGCCAGGTCTTTTCACACTGTAAGCACTGCTTTGAAGGCCAAGACCAGGCTTTTTGTGTTGGCTGAGATTACCCAGCTTTGAAAGGAAAGTTCTTTACTCCCTCCACAAATGGTGCCCAGTTGTCCCCCGTTCAAGTTCCATTGTTCTCTGGGGCCTGTGCCCAGTCTGTGTGTTTCACTGTGACTGTCTCAGGCTGGGATCTCATTCTTTGCCAGTGTGGGACTTTGGAGAAGCTTCCTACCTCTGTCAGCCTTAGTTTTGGAGGGTGAGTAATTAAGAATCCCAGACCCGCCCAGATTCTGAGCACACAAAACTTTTCACCCTTTTTCCAAGCAGGTTTGAAATCACATTGTTCCAGAAAAGGGGCAGCTGTAGAGCTATGTGTGAATGGGAACCGGGGTGGGCTATGCTTTCCTTGGGATAAGCCAGGAAGTGGGAGGTAGGAGGAGATGGTGTGGTTAGACCAGGCCCTGGAGGCAGCATCAACACCAGGTCCAGAGGCTCTGCACAGAACACAGTGCCAAGCCTCACACTGCATGTAATTAGGGTTCAAATGCCACTTTCTATTGATAAGAGTGAGCTGCTGCCAAGTCACTTGAGATGAAATTGGGTCACCTGTCACAATTCCTGTGGGACTGAGAGAGACCTGTGCTTACTACACACCTTGCCCTACTTTAACCTCCAACTACATCTGTCTCCATGTCCCAGTTGGGGGGTGGAAGAGAGGGAGAAGAAGGAGCCATCTAGAGCCTTTCTGATCCCAACAGGGAGGGGCCCTGGCCCAGAGATGCTGGCCTCAGCCAGGCTCTGAGTTTCTCAAAGCAGATCAGAGTACCTCTTACTTCTTTCTTAGTCTAATGTATAGAACAAGGAGAGGAGGCCAATGGCCCTAAACTCTGTGGGTGTGAGAGAGATGAGAAAGGCCCCATTTGCCATTCTGAGCAGGGAGGAAGGGATGTCTTCTCCAGGAAACCACATTCTCTAGTTGATGGCCACTCTCTGAGAATGGAAAATAAGTGCTGTCCAGAGATGCAGTGAGAGAAGAAAGGAAGAGAAAGGAAAGAAATTTTGAATGTGTGCCTGTGCGCCCAGACATTTGAGTGTTTGACTTTGCTGAGGCAATAGAGAGGAAGCAACGAGAGCACTCAGGGCAAGTGCTGAGGTGGGGAGCAGGGGATGACAGGCGAAAGCAAGGATGGAAGGCGACCTGAGAGGAGGGACAGAGCCACGGGGAGATGAAGAGGGGAGAGGTGGTGGGAAGTCTTGGCTGCCCTTTCCCAGGTGCTGCCCTGTGAGTCAGGGTCTGGCCCAGCCCAGCAACGAGACCTCAAGTCATAGTGCATACACAACATGCTAGTGTCTTCTTTCCTTTATGCTTTTGAAACAGGAATGATAACAACCAAAAAGGAAACTGTAAAAAAAAGAGAAAAGGGGAAAAAAAAATCTGTGGTGGAGTATGAAAATTTAATCAACAACCAGTGTTCTGAGCCAGTTCAGGAGCAGCACAGATTTTTATTATATATATGCCTATTTCTGTCACCTCCCAGCAGCAATCAGAACAGCTGAGGTCACTATCCAGGGTCTGGGAGACAGGATCTGACTCTAGTGTCCTGGGCTGCCTCATGGGGTGTGGATCCCAGTCCAGTACCAGGCTGGGTAGGGTCTTCTTGGGGAGGTTTTCATCGCGTAGGGGTTTGGGGCTTTACCTGGGAAACATTTTTCCAGGTGGAGATTTTACTGGGGATATCTAGCCTCATATGCTGTGTATAAACTTGAGGTAATTTGAGAATTTAAAACTTATCTGTGTAGTGCATGGTAAAATGCTTGCCTGGCACATGTGAGGCCTTTGGCTTAATTCTCAGCACTACAGAAAAAGAAGAAAGGCAGGCAGGAAGCAAGAAAATTCAGCCACGTCACCTTCAGCGTATGGGTCAGGGTGCTCTACTGTACCTCTCAGTGGCATCCAACACCATCCTGCCCTCCTGCCTCCCTGGAGCTCACAGCTACAGGGTCACCACACGTGATCCCCTTTCCTCGTGTCTTTCTTGTTGCTTCCTCTCCTTTGGGGCCTTCATTTCTTCTCACAGACTTTCTCCCTAAGGGATCTTTTCAAAGTCCCTTGACTATACACCGATGAGTCAAGTTTGTATTTCTAGCCCAGAACACTCTGAGCTCCATACTCATGTATCTAATTACCTACTGTTCGCACCCACTGATAGAATTCATGGGTTGGAAATCTCATCCCAAAGTCATAGATTAATGATGTTTGGCGGTAGGACCTGGGGAAGGTGATTGGGTCATAAGGGCTCTGTTCTAATAAGCAGATGAGTGGATTCGTGGGTTATCTAGGGAGTGGCTCTATTGTAGAAGTGCATTCTCTCTGGCAAGCTTGTTCTGTCTTACCGTGTGCTGCCTCTGCCATGTCATGACCCAGTGAGTGTGCCCCCACCAGATGCTGAGAAGATGTTTTTGGATGTTCTAGCTTCCAGAGCAGTGAGCTAAATAAGCCTCAATTTTATATAAATGATCCATGTTGTGGTATCCAGTTATAGCAGAAGATGGCTAAAGATGGCACCATATCTAAAAACTTCATACTAAAACGTCTTTAGCTGAAGTCTTCATCCCCTCCTGCTATATTTCTAGGATATCCCTTCTGTACAAATATCCCATCACCTTCTGAGTGTCACAAGCCAAGAGTTTCAGTGGCATCCTTTGCTAACCCCCTTCACTCCCTTGGCATCTGTCTCCCATCAATACCAAGTCTCATGGATGGCACCCGCAACGTATATCCTTACCTATCCAGAGTTCCCCATCTCTACCGTATTTACCACAGAGCCAGCGGACACACTGTTCTGCACACATAAGAATGTCTTCCCTTGGTGGCCTCTCCCTTTCTGGTTAACACTTACTCATCTTTCAGATCTCAGTTTAAAGGGCATTTAGAAGGAAAGTCTACCTTGAACGTGGACCCCAAACAAAGTCAGCTCTCCCCGGGAACCACACATGGTACTCAATTTTTCTTTGGAGCATTTACTGCCCTTGTCATAGTCCAGGTATTTGTGTAATGCACTACTTAATTCCATTTATCTTTGTAGCTACTTCCCAGTCCCTGTCTGGACACATGTCTCTTCTTCCTTCCTGACTGGCCTGTGTCCTTGGGAGCCCAGCATGCCCTGTGGCCCAAACTGCTGAAGCTATGACAATCTAATTTCTGCTAGTTATTGGCGATGGCTTTTATTCTGCAGGAGCTTCAGCTCTTTGCAAAATGCGAACGAGATTATTAATGGTAATAATACCTTGTCTGTCAGGGTTGGTGTGATGAAAAGATGAGCTCATTTATGTTGAATATTTGGAAAATTATAAAACTTTGTAAGTGTGTTGGATTGAAGGAAGGATGCCCAGGAGTGATGAGAGTTGAGAAATCCCTCTAAGCTACAGTGGAAAAGAAAGTTTCCCGGAGGAAGTTGGGACTGGAATGTGGTTGGAGAGATGGTGTTTCAGGCAGCTTCCTGACAGAAAACAGAAGGCAACTTCAGTTGGGGTTTTAAAGAGGATTTAATAACAGCAGTATTTCAGGGTTGTGGACAGAGACACAAGATCAGCAAACACTGACATTGTAAGGAGTGGTGACTTTTAGCACAACATTTTAAGATAGACAAGCCTCAAAATGTGTCTTGAGAAACATCCTGGAGGGATAGTAAAGAGTTAACCTGGACTAAAGTCAAAACCTGGACTTCTCCTTGCCTGAGTTGTTGAAGTATGTATCATTGTGGCCAGAGCCTGACCTGGTCACATGGTGCAAAGTAAACAACTGTGGCCAGGCCTAAACATTCCAGTCTATTACCATGGAAACCAAAAATGTATATAAGGTGAGAGCAAAGGCAGTTAAGGGCCACATTCTCTGATCAGAAATGGGGAGCAATGACTGGTCCAACTGGTTCTAAATTAAAATTAATTAAAACTCCATTTGTTCTGAATGAGTTCTTTGATCTCTTTTGGAGTTTGACCCGATTTTTGATTTTTGCTGTAACAACGTAATGCAGGCATGAGGTATAGTGGACGTCATTTCTACATTTCTATTCCTGCACCTGAAGGAGGAAGGTCAGGAGTTGGAGTTACCAGAGCCCAGGAGAGCTGGACATCGAAAGGGACTTGCAGATCAGAAGGAATAGGCTGCCCAGAATCGATGTAGGAAGGAAGGAGTTCTTGGGAAGGACCTACCTCAATTTTCCAACTGCTGGAGCTTTCCTCTAGAAAGGAAGGAGCCAGGGAGCCAAGGGATGCTGGTGTGGACCTCACTTTTCAGAAGGGTAGAGAGTAGGTAGGGGAAGGGTAACGCACAGAGTAACACAGAACAGGAAGGAACAAAGAGTGGGGAAGACACGAGAGTGAAGAGAATCATGTGGGAAAAGGCAGAAAGACTAGAAACTACTTGGGGAACCATTAAAGCGAGTGGGAAGTGGAACTTTAGAAACAGACAGTGACAATAAAGCCATGAAGGCTGTCAACTGTGACGCTTGAAGGTTGGTTTTACCCTGAAGGCAGGGGGAGCTGCAGCAGGTGACTGAGATGAGAGAACTCAGTGTGAACAGTCTAGAGGGGCATTTGAGGTGGAGTTATGTGGATAGAGGGATGCAAGGAGTGACGGGGGTGCTGTTGTAATGGGACCTGATGGAGGCCTGAGTGGAAATGACACCAAGTAAGAATCGATGTGGGATGAACATGAAGACTAGTGGGAATAGTAAAACTTCAAAGTGGAGTTTGTCCATCAGTAGGCATATCCATCAGGTGACCTGATGCCCAGAGAGACCTCAGCCCATCATTTCAGGGCAGGATCTCTTTGGCTTCCTCTCCTCTGCTCTAGTCTTGGGCCGGAGACTTTGTTCCTAGGGGGTTTTTTTCCTTTTCCTTGGGTGCATCTGTGCCTCTGCTGCTGCCTTCCTTGTTTCTGGAGGAGTCTTCCTTCTCCCTGTTACTTACTACACATTACCATGCCTGGGAGATTTCTGATGTGGTGGGGTGTCTCTTGACTGTGCCTCAGCCCTTGTACTATGGCCTGGACCAGGTGGAGAGCTTTAACACAGAGGAGAAGGCCTGGCACAGTGGTGGGTAACAGTGTGTACAAAGGGAAGAGTTTGGGCAGAAGAAATGGAGAGTGAACTTTTTTCTTCCTTGGCTTTTCCCTTAGTACCTGAATGCATGCTTTACCCAGCATTGTCAGCTCCTGCCATTCCTTTATTGTAATCTCAATTCTTATTTAACATGTGCCAAGCACAAAAGATGCATCAGAGCCACATAGAAACAGAGTGAAATGCTAACAGTAACCTCTGGGCTTAGGCCTGAATAAGACAAGAAAATAAGAAGCAGCCCAGAGATGAGGGCTTCCTTTCTCGCTTTCTGGCTCCCTCTTTCTCCCTGGCTTCTTTAAAGGCCTCGCTTTGACAGAGGGATGTGTTTTTGTCTTGGTCAGTAGTGTAAGAATAAGGACAATCTGTTTATAAGGGAAGAATTTTGAGGAAGGATGTTAAACAGGAAAACAGCCAGATGTGACGGGCAAGGGTTAGGAAAATGGCACTGAAAGTGGCCAACAGAAAAGAGAAGGAAATGAACACAATGGACACATGAACAGAGTGGCCTTGGTTCAGTATTGTCACCAGATTTCGAAAACAGGATGGGCAGTCCTCAGGCTTCTGCCAGAGTACATGTATGCAAGTTCTTAGAAAATTGCCGATAAACTAACGCAAACCCTAATCATTTATTCAAACCCTGTGTTTTGCTCCTTTATGCATCATCTCTTTGAATTCTCACAACAGTTCTATGAGACAATTGTCACTGACAATTAGTTTCAATTTATGGTTGACAAATCAGAGGCTGAGAATATATAATTTGCTTATGATCACACAAGCAGATCAAAGTCGTGGGCAAAAAACCCAGGACACTGAGAACCTTCCCGCTCAGGCAAGAAGTCCTAATTGGATGGAGCTGGAGAGGACTTGCCAGCGTGGGGCACATCTCTACCTGCAGTTCCACACTCTCCCACATGCTCTCTGCTCATTGCCCAGCACTGAGCCTGGAGATGCAGGCACATCGATGGCAAGGAAAGGCTGGCAAAGCCCTGCCAGTGTAGTGTGCAGAGAACATTTCCATGAACCAGGTCATGTCCTATCCTCTTGCCATAATAGCCGTGACAGTTTATACCCCACAAAGTACAAGAGATGGAGCCTTTTTCCTCCTGTATCACAGACCCCGGGCACCTCCAGCCTGTATATAGTTTCTGCACAAAGGTGCCAACTCAGTGTCTTCCCAGCCATTCCTTTCACTCTATCCCAATAATAGGTCAGTGACCAGAATGAACTAGAGTTCAGCTGTTGCCTCCCAAATGCACCTCTAGGTAATTGAAGGATCTACAAAATGCATTTGAAGAGTTGTTCAGAGATAGCCAAATGCTGGATTTTTAAAAATTGCACTTTGTACCTTGGCTGGCCTATAAAAGACAGCAAGCCTCAGAGCACAGTGTTATACACTTTTAGAAGTTTAACATGATGAGTATTTTTTTCCTTTTTTTAAATTTTGAGACAAAGTCTTGCTAAATTGCCTGGGCTGGGCTTGAATTTGTGGTTCTACTACTGCAGGGAGCTGAGGGAGCTGAGGTTATGGATGTGTGCCACCATGAACGGTTGATATACTGAATATTCTTTATCATTCCTTGCAATAGAGCAAAAAGTTCAGATCCAATATTGTCTGATGCTTACTAAACTCATTGAAAGTTGAAATTAGCCTTGTGAATTCGATCACCTAAGGTCTTATTCACAAAGACACATACCTTGTCAAGACTGGCATTCTCAGGCTTAAGAAAGCCATTCATGTTGTGGTAAATTTGGTCATCTTGGCAGGGCATCTGGCTCCCTCCAGTGAGGCTCCTCCATGGCTGTCTCAACCCATGTACCACAGCATGCAGCTTTTTCCTGATATACCTCAAAAATCCACAAAGTAGCTATCTCATTGAACTTTTACTACATGTTTGGCCCCATGTTGAGGGATTTAATTCCATTATTTATTTCTAACTCTTTTTTAAAAAGCCCTTACAATGTAATATCACTTTTTTTAAATGAAGAAACACAAGTTAGTAACTTGCCAAGGTCATACCTCAGCTCAATCTCCACCCAGCTGGGAAAGGTCGCCTTCTGTCCCACAGGGAATAGTTTAAATGCTGCTGTGCCTCCACATTTGAGTATTAGGTGTGACCTCTAAAAATTGAGCTAGTACCATGTGTCCTTGGGTACAGCCTTCCTTTCCCCTACAACCTATTGTAAAATTCCCCATTACCACCATCAACGCGCTTCTGCCTCTTAGTGCTTCCCATAGTACATTCTCTTCCCTATTTATTCATGCATTTCATTAACCATTTCCTCCTGGCTATGTACTATCCATCACTGTGGGTCTTTCTCTAAGGAAAAGTTTTAATTTCAGTTACTTATACTTTTGCTTGGTTTGAAGTCAGTGTGTACTCTTGGAAGCAATTTGTTCTAAGGACGTACCTCTAAGCAGAAAATAGAAGACCTTGTCAATTAGCAAAAGAACATAGAACATCAGGCAGATGGTAGGGTGTTTTGGGCAGGTGTACCTCTGTTGTCAAACAAGACAGCTGCCTTCTATCCTCAAGGATCATCCTTGAGGTACACAGGGGTGATTTCATGCGTACTTTGGATCTAGCCCCGGAGGCCCTACCCAACTTGACAACTTGTAGATTCAAAGGGATTAGTGTTCTTCCTCACACAGAAATCTGCTCTCAGCCCCTGTCCAATCCCTGCTGGTAGCTGGGAAGAACAAATAGGGCTATGTCTACTGACATTATTATTTTAGTGTGTTAAAAGCTACAATATTGAGGAAACTGATGGTTAGGAGATTTCTCTTTGGACAGCTGGCTTGAATTATAATTTTTAAATAAGGACCTCTTGCATCTGATCATTCTAATATCCAACTCTGATCACTTGTAGTGAAATGTTAGCTGAGAATAAAATTTTTCCTTGTGGCATACAGGAGGCAAAATGTGGTGTCCTCTAAAAATGCAAAAATAAGAGAACATTTTCCTTGTGAAGCCAGTACACCAAGCTAAAAGAGACTGCTAAGTCACCTTGTAGAGTTTCTCTGTCCCAGGAGAGAACACAGCACTTTTAAGAGATTGGCATGTCTGTGGATCTCAGAGGGGTGCTAACTGTTGCTGTAGAAGCAAGAGTAAGAACAGGGAAAACATAGGTAGGATCCATTCCACTATCTGTGGGAAAGAGAATCCTTGAACTTTCAGGTCCCTGTAGAGGATGGCTAGCTGACCCTTGTGATGGCAGTCTAATGCCACTGACCATTTCAGTCATGTGATTCACTGTCTTTACTCTAAGAAGTCTTGTAATTGCAAATTGTCTTCCTAGGTGACTTGCGTGTGGGCTGTTGATGTGTTAGTCTGAACAAATGTAGACTCCGGTCATTACATGATGTTTTCTTTGGAAGGCTTAGGCATTTTAAGTCTGCCTTGAAAAGTGCATCACCTATCAGGGCTAATGAATCAGGTTTGTGAACAACTTGTGCTCAAGGCCAGATCCTCCGGGATCCTCCAGGACTTTACTCAAAGTGTGTCACTAGAGTCCTCCTGGTAGAATCCTGTCTGAGACCCAAGCCATTTGACACTGTCCCTCTTCTAATCTGCTGCCACCCAGCCTTCTGGGTCTTCCCCAGTAGTAGACACAGTGGGCACCTTCACAGAGAGTGAATTCATGCACAGAGAGACCTAATACATTCCCACTCATGAATATAATATATCCCTCTATTATATCACTTTAATTTTTCTCAATATTTTCTAGCATTCTATGTAGAGGTCTGGTGCATCTTTTATTTAAAAAACTCTGATGCTATTGTAATTGGCATTATTTTTAAAACCACATTTTCTAATTTTTTGTTAATACATACCAATGCAAATTAATTTTATATATTGCATTATACTCAGGTATCTTGATAAATTCACTTATTACTTTTATAATCTATCTAATGATCCTTTTGGGTTTTCTGTATATGTTGTGTCTTCTGTGAATAATGGTAGTTTCATTTTACAGTGTTCTTATCAGTATTTGCTACTAAGGTTAGGTTTCCCTCACGAAACAAGTTTGGTAAGTTCCCTCCTTCTCAACCATTTGTAAGATTGAAGCATTTTTCTTTCCTAGAATTCATTCATGGAGCCATCTGGGCTTGGAGCTTTGTGTTTTGTTTTTGTTTTAAATTTTATTCATGGCTCTATATTAATTTGTCAGTTGTTTAACACGGTAGAGAATCAATCAGTGCAATTTTCCATATTAAAAGAATAAAGCAGAAATGATGTACTCATGGAATTGATGCAGAAAAAGAATTCAATAAGGTTCAAGCTTTGTTTCAGTCTATCTTTTTAAAAATTACAGATTGAATTCCTCTGATACAGGACTATTCAGCTTTCCTATGTCTTGTGTCAACATTATAAGTTGTATTTTTAAAATAAATTTACCTATTACATCTTAACTTTTAAATTTAGTTGCATAAAGGTGTTCATAACATCTTCTTATTTCTTTTTGAATAGCTACAGGAGTTTTTGTGATTTTCTGGTTTTGTGTTTTTTAATTGCTGGTACTGGTGATCTTTGCTGTTTTATTTATCTATATTTATTAGTCTTGCTTTAAGTTTATCTGCTTTATTAGTCCTCTCAAAGAACCATTTTTTTTTTTCCTGATACATACTGTGACGGGTCTGTCAACAATAGAACTCCCAAACAGCCAAATTAGAATTTGGAGTAGCGCTTTTTATTAGCTGAGCTCAGTGGCCCCAGCATCAACCCCTGTTTCAGAGTTGAGCTGAGACCCCAAGCTTGATTTACAGAGGGCTTTTAAAGGTAAAAACCACAGACTGCAGGGGGTTACAGGCATCTTGCTTGGCAAGCTATTGATCATCTCAACGGATTGTTAGGTGCCCTTGGAAATGGGTCAACTGTCTCTCAACAAACATTTCCTTGTTCTGATCCTGTTTTTTTTTTTTTTTTTTTTGCTAACTACAGTTGTCTTGGGCAGCAGGGGTAATTGCTAGGTCAAACATGTAGTGTGTACAATCTAGGCTGGAGCTTCAGGCCATAACAATACCTATAATCCCAGCACTTTTGGAGGCTGAAGCAGGACTGCAAGTTTGAGCTCAGTCTGGGCAACTTAGTGACTTAGTAAGACAACGCCTCAAAATTATAGAAAGGGCTGCAGACGTAGCTCAGTGAAAAGACCTTGGGCTCAACCAGTATTGAAAACAAAACAGCAACAGCAACAGCAACGACAAAACCCTACAAATTTGGTTTGATTTTTCCTGGATTGTAAATTTATTTTTATTTTTTATTTCTGTTCTTTATATTCTTTTCAAATACGTGGGTTTAATATGCTATCCCATTTTAAACTTTCTGTACATCTTGTAGTGAGGATGCCTTTCTTCCTTCCTTCCTTCCTTCCTTCCTTCCTTCCTTCCTTCCTGCCTTCCTGCCTTCCTGCCTTCCTGCCTTCCTGCCTTCCTGCCTTCCTTCCTTCCTTCCTTCTTTCCTTCTTCCTTCTTTACTCCCTCCTCCCTCTCTGTCCTTCATTTCTTTCCTTCCTTTCCTTTTGCTTTCTTCCTTTTCCTTTCTTTTCTTTGAGCAATGCTGGGATGGAATCCAAGACCTACACATAGTAGGCAAATGCTCTACCACTGAGTTGCATCCCAGCCCCAAAGTCTATGTCTTATGAGCATGTTTTTCTTTTATTGGCATCTTCCATGTCTGTTGTGTTCATCATAGTATGTTTTACCTGTAGTAGTACCTGGAACATGCTAATTGTCTCACCAGGAAATAATGAGAGAGTGAGTGAGCACTCAGTCTTGGTCAAGAGCAGGAGATGGGACAGTGGTCATCAGGGATCTAAGTTTGTCCTGCAACAGGTGGAATGCTGCAACTCAGTTGAGGGGATCTTTGCTCGCCATTTACCTCTCAGAATATGATTTAGCCAGTCTTCCTGTTTATCTGTTTCATGCCAGTCTCCCTATCAAGGACGCCTACTTTCTTCTCTCTCATTCCCATCACTCAAAATTACAGCAGCGAGAGGTGCGACAGGCTTCAGTTCTCCCAAGGAAAGATTGCCTCCCACATCTCTCTCCTTTACAAAAGAGCCTAAGTGACTCTGGGTCTTTTAAGGGGTACACCGTTGTGACAGTGACAGAACAATGTGAGATTAGCACAGTGACTCTGTTGGGTGTGCCATTAGAGCTTTTCATGTCATTTGGGTGACTGCTGCTTTGTCCACATTTAGCTGGGTGAGCACCAGATCTGAGGGAGTTTATTTTCAGCGTAGGAAAAAAGGGTTTTTGGATCTGTATGGAAGTTCTGTGTGTATGTGTGTCTCCAAATTTCATAGCTGCCCTGACTCCACCTTTCTCAAAAGGTGCAAAGCTATGGACAGTGAGTCCCTGCATCATAATCACTTTGAATTTTATGAGTGAAGCAACTGTGAACTGGTTGTGTGTCTGATCCTGTGGCTATGTGAGATGGGGGACTAGGTGAATGAGACAGAGATGTTCCTGGCTAGAGTAGGAAAGCACCAGGGCGAGATGATAGTGGGCATGAGAGATGTGATTCAGAATGTAGGAGGGACTCCAAGAGATTATCTCTGAGAGTCCCTCGTGCTTGGGTGGTTAAAGTGTCCTCATCCACATCTTACAGACAGCAAATAAAAATCCAGAGATGTTTCATTACTTGGGGGGACAGTTGAGATACGATTTTCTATTTTGTGAGTTACAAAAGCCCAAGACTGTATTTGCATGGTTGCTGTGGTATTTTCAGGATTGCCTTCAACATAGTAGGTGTTCAATAAATATTTGTTGAATGAGCACCAAATATTAACCAAGTTCTAGTAAAAATTCCTTTAATATTTGTCTTTATATTATTACTATTAATTTTGGCAACTCTGGGGATTGAACTCAGGGCCTTGGCACTGAGCTACATCCCCAACTCTTCTCTTTTATTTTGAGACAGGATCTTACTAGCTCACTAAGTTACTCAAGCTGAGCTTAAGCTTACTTAAACCTCTCAGAGTGCTAGGCTTACAGTCATGCCTAGCTAAGATATCCTTCAAGGTATCTAACTAATCTGACCCTAAAGTCCTTACTTCAAAGAATATCAATTTCTTTTTTATTTAGAGATAAACAATAACAAATAAATTGAGAAGTTTTGAATTTATTAAATTAATATTTATTCATATAACAGATTTTCGTGGGCATTGTTTACAACAAGAACTGAGTATACATTAGGGAGCAAAACAGCCAAAATCCCTGTGTCCATGGAACCTGTGCTCAATTGTGTGAACATCAGAATAAAAAATATGCATAGTACTAGTTGGTGATATACTCTAAGAGGCACAGTCAGTTCTGGTGAGAAGGCCTGGGTGTAATTTTTTACACCCAGTGGTAGTTAGGAAAGACCTCATAGAGAAGTTGACTTTCGAAGAAAGACTTGCAGAAAATTAGGGATTAAGCCATGTGGATATCTAGGGAAGAAGCATTCTGAGCAGGAACAGGAGGTATGGAGGCTGTGGGAGAAATGTATCTAGGAGTGGACAAGGAAGAGCTAGCAGGGCAGTGTGGATAGAGCTTGTTGACAAGGGAAGCGAGGACTGGTAGAGTCCTGTAAGTCATGATGTGACTTTGCCTTTTACCTGTGGTGAGATAAGAAACCTTTGCATGAGTCCACAAAGGCAGTGACTTGATTCAGCTTGCAGTGTATCAGTGTCACCCTGGCTGCAAGGTTGAGGACAGACTGAAATAGGGGAAAGGTGGAAGCAGGAAGACGTGGGGGAGGTTACCGTAGTAACCTAAGTCAGAGGTGATGGTGACTTACATCAGGAGGGGTGGTAGTGTGGATGGTGGGAAGGAATAAAAATCTGGATGGATTGAGAAGGAAAAACCAATAGATTTACTGACAGACAAGAATAGCACTGTAAGAAACAAAAGCTTTGAGCAGCTGGTAGGAAGATGTTTCCTCAAGCTGGGGAAAAAGGTAGGAGGAGCAGGTTTGTGAGTGAGAATGTCAGGAACTCAGTTTCAGATACACTGAGTTTGAGGTAGTTAATGGACACCCATAGAGGATATTTAGTAAGTATTTACATACATGATTGTTGATTTCAGAGGAGAGGTTTATTATGGACAGGAAAAATATTTTGGCATCATTATAGCATATAGATAGTTTTTAAGACCATAAGAATAAGACATGGAGAAAGTTTATGTCACATATGGCCAAATGGATTTTCCTATTTTAGAGGCTGTTCATTAGTTTCAGTCACTAACCCAATCCAGCCGTATAGTGTACATCAACTCCAGAGGTGAGTGTAGGGTGGAAAGGAGAATGGATCAGCATAAGCCGGCTTCACTCGTGTTGAGTCAGCAGCACCATCATCTTTTTTGTGAAGGGGAAGACTTCCTGATTGCTGTTGCAGATCTGCAGAGAAACTCACCGTGTAATGTCACTTCACCAGGCTGACATTGTCATGCATGTGTTGAGACATGGGCAGACATGTGCAGCTAAATTCGTTCTTGTTTTTGTCAGTGTTCATTCATTTCAGCATGAGACTTAAGGGCAGGGCTGACAAATGAGCTAGAGAGATGACAGACCAAGGCATGCTTAGAACTGGTCGACACTCACCTGCCTATGAAAATGTAGAACAGAGCTGCTCCCAATTTGTCAGAGGCATTCTCTTTCAGCATCTCAGCTGGACTGTGCTGTAGGCAGAGTGTTATAGGGGAGAGTGGGGGTGCAGTAGTAGAAGATTAATCATCTCCAGACAGACCTACAGAGGCGACCGCACATTAGCCAAGTAGATGCTCGGTAACTGCTTACTGCATCCATACCTCTCTAATACTTGGAAAAGGGAGGCAGGAAAATATGAACACATGGCATACTCTCTCTCTCTCTCTGTCAGTTACCTAAGTCGAATGGTGAATATAGAATACATGTTCCCCTTGCAACTCAACCCCACAGGGTGAGGACAGACCTAGATAAGCACAGAGAGATATGGTGAGTAGACTTAATAGCTGTCAACACAGCTAGCATTGAGGGACCTGCTTAGTGGCTTAAAGCATAACCACATATTGTCAAATGTGATTTTTCACAACCACCTTATGAAATGATATTACTATTCCTATCTCACAGTGAGGGAAGCAAAGACACTGAGAGCCCAAATGATCAGTTATATGCCCCAGCCTCTAAGTGGCAAAGCATGTCTCAAGGTTTTGGCTATTGACTAAAGAGATGGTGCTTTGTCTGCTACCATGGCGTCTTGTGCTACTTTCTTTCTCCTCTGTGAACAGGGGAGACCCTGCAGAAAATGTAAGGACAGTATGTGGGTGTGAAGGAGAGGCAGGCTTTTCCCACTACTGGCTTTTTCAAGGGATAGATTGACTTGCCTGAGCCCTTTTTTGGCCAGACCCAGGTTTTCTGCATGTATGGGGGTGCATCTATACACAGAGCCATCTTTATGGGTCATGGGGCGGGTCATGCTTGGCTCTGGCCTATCAGAGCTGCCTTGTGTCTCTTGGTATTCCTGAGCTGGCATATCCAGTGTTAGATCCTCTGTTTCTCCCCTGTCCACATTCAAGAATTTTTCATGGTCACTTAGAACTCAGAGAAGCCAGCTTCACTCAGCAGAGGACTGTTCTCCCTTCATGAGTCAGAACGTTTTTATGACTATACCTACCCTGAATAGGAAGGTGCAGTTAGAGGAGTTGGTGGGTATATCAACATGCTTCAGCAGCAATAAACAAGTACACGGACTGCGAGGCTTAAATGACAGCAATTCATTTCCACACAGCTCTGGAAATTTTAAGTCCTTCACTAAGGTATCACAGGCTTTTCTGAGGCCTCTCTCCTTAGCTTGCAGATGGTTGCCTTCTCACCGTGCTCTTACATGGTCTTTCTTTGTGCCTGTGCATCCCTGGGATCCCTTTGTATGTCCAGCTTCCCTCCCTAAAGGACACTAGTCAGAATGAAATTATGATTCACTCCAGTGGTCTCATTTTCACTTAATCACCACTTTAGAGACCCAGTCTTCAAATAGAGTCACATGATGAGATACTGGGGGGATAAGACTTTGGCATGACTTTTAGTGGAGAGCTGTAGCCCATGACAGTGGAGAAACTTCTCCACTCTACATTTCATTTTCCTATTGTCCTTACTCTCCTCCAAACCCTTCTACTTTTCTGGGAGTCCATTTGTGGCTGGATCCAGAGGACAGATGTCTGGGATCTAATGTGGTTTTTTGCTTAGGGAGACCTTCCTAGGTGCTTTGCAGTAGCACACAAACCTCCTCACAATGGGGGCTTTCTATGGTGAAGAAAAATATCCAATTTATTTTATTAAGCTAATTAGGAGAAAAAATATTTCTTCTCACATCAGATACTGCAGATGGGGCACAATGATAACCAGCTTTCATCTATGATGAAATATACATATACATACACCTTTGGTCAAAAATTTCCCACCCTATATGCAATATAACAACCATTGTTGAACTCCTGCCATCTTGATTCGTGAAAATGTATTGTTTCTAATCTTTTTTATTATCTTTTATTCTTCTTCTTTTTTTTTTTTTTTGGCAGTACTGGGGATCAAACTCAGGACCCTGTGCTTGCTAGGCAGGCGCTTATTCCACTGAGCTATATCCCCAGCCCCTTTTATTCTTCTTAATTGTTTGATCAACCTTGCATTCTTACATCTGGGAATCTGAGCAACTTCGTTGAAGATAACAATATGCACTGTAACAACCATTGTTAATTTCCTATCATTTTGTTTTGAAATTCTGTATCACTTTTATTGGTTTTTGTGTTTTGTTTTTATCTTTGTTATTTTGGTTTCTCTTTAAAATAAAAACAATTTTAAAAAATTTCCCATCCTATTCCCACTTCTCAACCCCTAGGCTAAAATCTGCACCATCTCCAAGCTTTCCGTAGCTAATTTGGTCACAGTGACATCTTTTGCAAAAAGGTTGGTAGAACTTGGCATCTGTATTACTTAAATGGCATATATTATACTGTATTTTAGAGTCTGCTCTTACATATACATACACCTAATAATTTCCTCAAGGACAAGGCCTACATCTTACCTTATTTTTGTCTGCTGGAGGTTAGCAGAAAGTCGGCAAAGAGTAGATTCTCATATGTTTGCTGAATGATCAAGTGATGAAGAGCTTCATTTGAAGCAGTGGTATTTCCTTGGGTCTATACATTTAGAAACTTCTGTTTAATCAAATAAGGTCCTTAATAGACTAATGTATGATTTTGTATATGATGAATTTAGAAAAAATCAAACTAATATATTTTGAATTTGAAGACCATAAACTTAACTTATCTGTCTTAGATGTATCATAAGAAACAAAAGAACCCTGGAGCCAGGTTAGAGAGTTTTGCTTCCTGCTCTTCCCTCAAGGGGTTTTGGTTCTTGGGAAGTTACTGAGCCTCACAGAAGATCTTTCATCATATGCATAACTAGAGGATGGAATCCTAGTGATAGTGACTTTTACCTTGTGTGTAGTAGATGTGGTTGTCTGGAGAACGATTTTGAAACCCAAACTCATTTTGAAGAGTATCTAAAATAATTAGTCATATAAACAAATGCTCAAGAGAAAAAATAGGTGATATGTGTTAGAGGTGTTCTCTGAGGTCATTCTAAGCAATAAAGTTCTATGAATTTATCATGCAGAGAAAGCCCTTCCGACACTTCTGGGGCCTTACAGTCATCACAAGAACATTTGCTTGCATTGTGCTGTTGGTAAGTAGGAGTGCTCATTAGCAGAGATTTCTGGTCAACCAAATGGTGAGTGAGTACATAGTATGTGACTTGATCTAAATTCAGGAAAATATGCCCAGGGCGTAGGACTTTCACACATAAATTTGTCTAATTGCATTGATGTAAAATGTGCAATTAAGAGGGTAATGAGAGTAGTAGTCTCTATGTGATGATTGTGCATAATTCTTATTTTCCTGTTTATACTTTTCTGTACTTTTCAAATGTTCTTGTACTACTTTTATAATTAGAAGAAACAAGTCCTATAAAAAAGAATGATAACACCCTGCCAGGGTGAAAAAAGAATAAAATTTTTCAAAACTTAATTTCAGTTCATCTCAGAAAAACATTTATCTGTATCACTTAAAGAAATGTCTACCATGTTACAGATGCTGTTAGGGGTTATAGGTAACTATGGTTTGGACTGGAGACCTGTTCATTGGACAAGGTGTTTCACAGAACACTATTGAAGTAGTTCTTGTACAAGAGTTAGCAATTGGTAGAGTATGGAAGCTGGGTTTCTCAGGAAGAGTGAATGATATCTGTTGTAAAAGATAGAATGTGCTATCAAGGGTCTGTGTGGTAATTGAGATACAGGAGGGATCCTGTTGAGGAATGGTGGAGATTGAGCTCAGTGGCCAGACTGTGCCCAGGTTGTTGTGCTCAAGACTTCTGATTGGTAGGCAACACATTGCAGGAGCCACTGCAGGATCCCAAGCAGAAGAAGACAGTGACAAGAGTAGTGTGTTGGGAAGACTGGCGGTCACCCTAGCAAGTGCTGGAGGAGAGGATTCATCAGGCCAGCACAATGGTTCTTGATGCCTGAATGTTGTCTAGGTTTTTGAACAAAAGGCCTTTTAAGATAGTGGACACTTTCACAAGTACTATGTTTCTCCTCAGTGCTTTTAATTATGATAAGTGAGGGAGGGTGAGCTTTAAGTTGTGTGACTGATGTGTTTTTCTAGTGGGTGAAACTAAGGGTTGCTAAACTCTTCTGAATCGTGATATAATACTTTCGTTGATTTAGCGTCATGTCTTCTCCACCCACTTTTGCTTTCTCCATCTAATCTTCTCCCACTCCATGATACTGGCATTTAGTTCATATTCATTTTAGTATAAAATTATTTCTGAATTGCGAAATCCACATTTGAGGTCCTTAGAGATATTTTGTAATGGTGTAAGCCAGAGTTTTTAATAATAAGGTTGTCACATGTTTTCAAGAGAAATCAAGAAATTATTGAAAGTGATGAGGTATTGGGATGGGCTCTATGTCCTTCATGTGACTTGTTTGTGTCAGTAACCTTTGAATCCTGTCCTAAGTGAAAATCTTAACTGTCTTATTGCACATGCATCTGTCTAGCTCTTGAAATACAGTAGCAACGAGAGGAGTACCAGAAACTTTGTTTTCTTAGATTCTTCCGTAAATCCCAGGGTAATGGAACAACTCACACCCAAAGAGATTAGGAGACAAGTGGAAGTGTAAATATCCATAGGATTTACAGGGTGGAAGCAGTGGCTCTAATTCTAAGTGAGGACTCTGTAGAATTAGGTTTTTATCCTGCTTTTTAAAACAATGAAATCCTTTCACCCAGGAGCTCATTGCCAACGATCTTTTTTGTAGTCTTATTGTCCTGGTTGCTTTTCTCTTGTTGCTGAGACAAAATACCCAACACCAAAATGAAGAAAGGAAAGGCTTATTTAGCTTATAGTTTGTGGAGGTTTCAGTCCATACTTGGCTGGTTGAGAGGCAGAGTGGCACATGACAGAGGGCAAACTGTTCATGGCAGCAGAGCACAGCAAAACCCACAAGAGCAAAAGGGAGGAAAGGCAGCCAAGCAGCCTCTTTCCTTCCCTTACATTGTAAACAGCCTAACCCCACCCAGGGGGCATGTACCTCTCACACAATCTCCATGCCCTCCTCTTCCACTGGCTCAGGATGTGTACAAAGTAAGCACCCTGGCTTCCTGCTGAATCACTCAGCTAAACCTCTAGACTCCCCAAGTTGATACAATGTATCAACCATAACACTTATCATCAATTCAAAAACATGTTGTCCGTGGAAAACATGAACTTGAAGTGTGAATACTGTCACAGGAGTCATTTGTTTTTTATCATAGAAAAATCTTTTAGGTGGGATGTTGATGTCAAGATCAACTCAGAGGAAATTGGCTGCAGTTAGCGCTGAATGATAGTGATCACTCTAAAACTCATCCAGAGTCTGTAAAAAGAATATTAAAACTTTATCCTGGCCCAGAAATCATTTCTCCCAGAGTGAAATATGATCATGGTAGAATGGCAGCCCAGGCACTCTGAAGTGTAGGCGGGCCTTTCTTTATGAACCAGCCATGTTCTTGAAATCTTGGGTGTTGATCTGCTTTTTGTAAAAGGATTCTTTTTTTCCCCTTCATTAACTTACCCTGTAATTTTAGCAATGTTTAACATTCATTCCTGATTGATCTTGAGTTGGCAGTTAACTGCTAACATTCAACAGTGGATTTTAGTGCTTCTTTTTCAATTTTTGTCTCTCTCTCAACTGATTAACTTGGAAATACTATTTCAGGCATAGTGATAGGTGTTGGGAATGTAAAGAGTACTGACAGGTAAATAATCACCAGAGGGGACAGTAGGTGAAAATCCTGGGAGTGGCTGTGATAGCACTGAGTCACTATGTCTGAGCTGTGAGGGAGGTTTGCTGGGCAGCCTCGCTTGAGTTGAGTGCTGAAAGATTTGGAGATGTGAGGAAGAACTTTCTTGTGTGGTGCTTACCCTGAGATGATGGGAATATAGCACATGGTTGTGGCTAACTGCCTAAAAGGCCTGTCAGTGGTAGGATAAGAAGTCAAGCAGTTGATTCTCTTTGCTTAGTCTTCTATATAGAATGAAGAGTGGCAAAAAGATTTTGCAACATTTACTTCCCTATAATTACATGATGCCAGGTGAGATCTCCACTCAGAGCCCTGCCATCAAACAGGATAAAGTAATGAGGGAGGGGAAGGAAGTTTAGTTACTTGACTTATTTTGCTGCCAACTACACTTGTGGGCTTTCTGCAGTATGAATTGTCTTACTTTAAAATAGAAGTGCAATCTGTAAGATCAGAATAATAATATTCATGGAAAATGGCACACCCAAATAAGGTCATGAGAGAAATAACATGTTATCATTTCTATCATATTATCATTTCTAATACTTAATGCAGCTGTTTTAAAAAATGATAATATAGAGGGCTGGGTCTTTAGCTCAATGGCACAATTGCCTGCCTGGCAAGTGCAAGGTCCTGAGTTCAACTGCCAGTACTGAAAAAAATGATAATATAGATGTTACTTTTTTTTACTATAAGTAACATCAAAAGGCAATTGAAAAGCTGAGGGAAATGACACATAAAACAAAGTTTTAATATGAATAATGTACAGTAAGCACGTAAAATTTTATAAGACAAATTGGTTGCATAGTAAAATGAATAACAGATGTTAGCAGTTTAGATAATAATGATGCTACAACCCAGAAAAATGCAAATTAAAACAATAAATGAAACATAGTTTCATCCATCAGATTGGCCAGTGACAACAGGGACAACAATGGAATGCTGCATAGTTGTGGTTCTGGGTGCTCTGACTCCCACTGGCATTGCTGGAGCAATCCTCTGTCCTGGAAAAAACATAGGGAGCTTTGAAAATGACAAAATGAAGGACAAAATGCAATCTCAGACCTCTACCCACTCAGCACAAGTCCAGGAGACATCAACATAGAAGAACTTAGAAGTCACACACCTGAAATTTCTGAAATGTTATCAATGAAGTAAAGAAACAAGTACAGCAGGGTGTAGAAGAAATCAGATGAAAAAAAAATCAGGTAAAAGAAGAAATGACAACCATAATGAAAGAATTGCTCAGCATAGCAAAAGAACACATAGGTTAAAAAAATGGAAGAACAGAGAAAAATGATGGAAACCTTGAATGAACAATGTAGGAAAGAATTGGAATGCATGAAACAGATTCAAAGAGCCATGCAGGAAATTAGAAATTCCATTGAAAGCTAGCAAGACCATTTGAACAGAACTGAAGATAGACTTTCAGACCTTGAAGAAAGCATTTCAGCTAGCTACTGCAAAAGGAAAAATCTCTTAAAAACAACAACAGACCAGGAAATGACAATTATAGTAAACAACTGCAAGATGAGGCAAAGGAAAAAAATATAAGACTGATAGGTGTCAGTGAAGACAATCAGGAGGCAACATGAATGACATCACTATTTTCAGAAGTAATAGCAGAACATTTCCCAAGCATGGAAAAGAATCTCAGTAAGTGAGGCATATAGAACTCCAATTAGCCTTAACCCAAATAAATCTATACTGACACATAATAATCAAGATCCCAGAAATTCAGCAAAGGAACAGAATATTAAAAGCTGTTGGAGACAAGAAACATCACCTACAAAGAAAAACCCATAAGAATCATGGCAGATTTCTCAACACAAACCATGAAGTCAAGAAGAGCTTGCAATGAAATATTTTAGGTCCTGAAAGAAAACAACTTCCAACCTAGGTTGATGTATCCTGCAGAACTATCTTTCAAAATTAATGGAGAAACGAGCTGTTGTTCTGTATGTGTGTGTGTGTGTGTGTGTGTGTGTGTGTGTGTGTGTGTGTATCTTAATGAATAAGATCTTGTGTTTGTCCTGGAGGAATATTTCTAATATTTTGTTTTAAAAACAAAAATGGGCTGTGTATATAGTTCAGTGGCACAAGCTCCTGCCTGGCAAGTGCAAGGTCCTGAGTTTGATTCTTAGTACCAAATAAATAAAAGAATAAATAAATAAGAAAAACAAGTTTGAAAACAGTGTATATAATATGGTCCTACTTTAAAGAATAAACAAATGGCCTAATGCTAGCAATGAATTTGTGTAAGCTCAAATGTGCATGGAGGTAGGTGGGAAGCAGACACATCTGGCCATAACAGTTCATCACAGCAGGGTAGAAATAGAGGGAAGCTAAGGAAAAGTAAGCATTTAAAAATATATGTCTCTGTATTGTCAGACTATTTCATTTTCCTAATATATATTGCTCTTGCAATCTAAAAGTTTACAAAAGAACTACTTAAAAACTAAGAGGTGATTGGAATACTTTTTTTGTTACTCTCTAACTATAATGTTCAAGCCAGCTAGAAAGCAATCACACCATTCCTGATGAGATCTCCTCCCAGAGCCCTGCCATCAGGCATAGGACAAAGCAGTTTAATTAACATTACCCCCCCATACGTGTGTTACCTCCCTCTCTTTTAGGACCTAATCATTCATTTTTTACCCTGGTTATGATCATCAAAGAAAAAAAAATATCCGTTGCCTGCTGTTTGTCAGGTTTTCCATGTACTAGCTCACAGCCAGCTGGAAACACTTCCTATGGGTTGTCTTTTTTTTCCAACTCTGGCTTAATTCCTTCCAGGGCTGGTGGGCCACCCTCTTCTGGAATTCCTATAGGTAGCCACAACAAGGAGGCCTGAGTGGCAGTATCTGTGATTTTTTACCATAAGTGGGACAGGATTCTTTGGAAGCCTCCTCTCCAAGAACAAACAAACCTGACCCGATACTGCATAATAGCTTTCTGTCTTGGGCTCTGTGCCCACAGCAACAGAGCTGCTAGCCAGGTGCATGATCCTTGGTTAATTAGGAGATTATACATGTCCTGCCATCCAGGCTGTATGCTGCTGAATCTGGACTGATGCTGGCGCCTTCTGCCTAGGAAGGGACTTACTCTAGAAAGGGCTCTAATGCTTTAGGTCTCAGGATAACTTTTTTTGAGGAAATCTTATAGGATTATTACAAATCTTCTGACTCTATTCACTTTCCAAATGTCTTCCTTTTTTCATTTAACTTGCTATGTTGTGAATCCTTGCTGCTTCCTGTCTGCCTGTTTCTCAAGCTGCTTAAAGTTAGGGCATGTGTGTATGGGTGTATGGTCAGAGATTTCTCCTGCCATGCTCTCACCAAGCAGAGCTCAGGGTTCTTGATACAGGGGTGTTCAATAAGGTAATGGGTGGCACAATGTTATGGGATTCCCATGGGGTGGTTGTATTCCAGATGGGAGGCTATTGCCACAGTGTGGCTGGGCAGTGGAAGTGGGCCTCCTTCTGACCCCTTCTGTGGATGAGATATTCCTCCTAGCATGAACTGAACTCTGGAGCAGCTAAGGAGGGAAAGACTGTGTCCTTTAATTCTAAGAACCATCTCGAAATCTTCCTATTACAATGCCCCTTTTATTACTTTTCTTTACAAACTGGAAATAAAGACCTGAGAAACCCTCAAGCTAACCACTTTTTCTGACTGATAAATCTTCTGGGCCTCATGGGAGATACTTAATCTACATGGGCTTTGCTAGGGTCCCTTGGAGGCTTCATTAGACCAGGGAGACTGAATTTACTTAGGTTTCAAGTGGATCTCAAGAACTTACTAGGATTTAGATTTTCAGAGCTGATCGCATTGTATTCATAAACCTTTCTCTCCCGGGGCAAAATACCTGGTACCGTTAACTTGAAGGAGGAGAAGGTTATTTTGCTCAGAGTTTGAAGTTTCATTCCAGGGTCTAAGGCAGGAACATTATGCCAGAAGCGTGTGGTAGAGTGAAGGAGTACAGGTGAAGAGCACCAGTGAGAGATGCATCCTCCAAAGGCATGTCCCCATGACCCCATCCTCCAGCCAGGCCCTGCATCCTAACAGCACCTTCCACTATGAACATCAGTGAATTAATCCAGTGAGACATCCAACCATCTCCCCAAGAGTTTCTTAATTCAGTCAAGTTGACAACTAAGATTAACTGGCATGCACAGACTTCATGATATCAATATCAACAATGACTATTTTGTCTAAGGAAATGTTCATCCCAGTGTAATCCTAAAGACTCTGGATTAAACCAGATTCCCCTGAACTGAATGAGGTTATGGAGGATTGGCAGCCGCACATTCTTTGTGAAATATCTTTCCATAACCGTGAACCTTGTAGTGTACATAGTGGTGTCATGAAGGGATAGTAAGAAGCAAGAGCTAACCTGATTCTTTGCACTGAAAGCAATGTTTGTACACTCCCTCTTTTCTTGTATGCTGGTTTCCAGAGGAGCCTCTTATAGAGACTATAGCGTAATGCCAAAGATACAGGTTTGGGAATAAGAGAGCTAGCTTCCATTCTGAGCACCGTCACTGGCTTTCTGTGTCACCTTGGCAGTGAGGGAAGGGGTGTGGGAGGAGAATCTTGCCGGAGATTGGCTGGCCCCCAGGAATCTCGTGCCTTTTTCACAGCAGTGCTGGGGGATCAGATCAGCAACACCTAGCTCTACAGGTGGTGAGCTTTGTTTAATATGTAATCATAAAATGATTAGTAGTAATAACCCATACATAGCCTATTTCCTGATGTGATTTGCATGGCCCAGATTTATAAAGTCATACTGCCAGAGGGGTTTCATTTATAAAGTTTCTCACTGCTGAGCCTCTGTGTGCTCCAGTTATGGACCATGTGTGTCAACAGTGTGGAGATGAAATTTGTACCCCTGGACCCATAGAGATTGATTTGATTCTGAAATGAATAGAAATATACCCTGTACATGTCAAATATGTTTCTAGTGTATCTGCTGTCCACAGGGAGCTTGGAGGAAATATAGACAATCAAGACACAATCCCTTTCTTCTAAAAATATACAGTCCAGCCAATGATTTTATGAGGCTTTCAGGAGTCACATATACTACGCCACAGTCTTTTGAGTTTGAAAACTATTACTATTACTATTTTCAGTTACCTTTTACTGAGCACCCTCTGGAATGTAGGTACTATCTTAGATGGGGTTCCTTGGAAGTCAGCTTGGTGCCAGAGAATGCATGGAGAATGGTTGCCAGAGTGTGCTTCTGAGAGAGATGCTTGAGGCTGTAAGGAAGCCAAAGTTAGAGGAGAGGCTGGGCCATACTGCCACAGGTGGATCCCCTTTCAGAGGAGTCTCAAAGAAAGGCAAGAGCAGTTCCCAGGGGATGCACTGGGGAGATGTGTGTGTCTGTCTTGAAGAGCGGCACTGTGGTATCCACTCCAGGTTTTTGACTCCTCCTCATCACCATAGCTGACCCTGAATATTCTTTGCTCACCATACTTTGGGCTGAGTAATTTAGGTACCATAGTATCTCACCCACATATTTTAGAAATAAGCCTATGAAGGAACAGAGAGATTAAATAACTTACCTAAGATCACAAATTCTTACATGATAGTCTTACAGTGGTTATCTTCACACAGAACTGTCCCTTGATGGACTTATCACCTACTGTGCAAACTGAGAAACTGAAGTCCCGAGGGATTAAATGATTTGCCCAGAGTCACAGAACTAGGAAGAGATGATGCCAGTGTTTTCCTATCAGGCGTTAGTATCTTGCTAAGATTATCTTCCCAGGGAGAGATGCTCTTTTCTGGCTGGAGGAGGTTTCACAGGCCTGGGGTAATTTACAGCCTATCACTTCTCTCCTTTCCACGTTGTGGATAGAATATGCCCATTGTTGTGAATTAATGAACATAGTCTTTGCAGTCAGGAGGACATAGGCTTGAATTTTACCTTTTCGTGGTGCCATTTGTGTGGTACTTGAGTGAGAGCTCAGTTTTCTCATCTGTGAAATGGGGGTATTGAGGGCTTCCTTGGGTCAATACAAGGATTAAAAGAAATCAGGTATGAGAAATCTCAGAACATTCTCCCTGCTCTTCCTCCACCCCCTAAAAAAGGTTCAAGGCTGCTTGAAGATCTGAGGTTGGGTACTATGAACATAGCCATGGTTTTTTGATTTGGCTTTTCCTCACTTGCTTCCTTCTCTCAAAGTCTTCTGTGAAGTTTGTTCAGAATCCTTATCCTAGCCTGTTAGTTTAATCATAACACAATTTTCTTCTTTGAAACAAACCCACCGACAGGAATTTTATCTTACTTCTCGTGTCTAATTAGCTGTGCACTCAATTTACTCAGTTTTCTTCCCATTGAATGTATGGAGCATTGAGTGTTTTGCATGTCTCAGTGTCCTCCTTCTGTAGCCATATCTTGTCTTTATTAGGAAACCAATTAGATGTGTGTTTGCCTGGTTGGTTCCCTGGAAACTCCAGCCATTTCCAGCAATGGGTGGTGACAATCTTATGAGCCTTCTGTTCCTCATTAGTCATGGAGGTGGGAGCCCATGGCCCCCACCACATATGTGAGCTCTGCCTCTCATGCACCTTCCCCACGTAGGTCCCCTCACTAGGGTACTGGGGAAACTCTTCCCTGGTCTCTGAGCCCTGTGTGCCTTGCGGAACCTCCTGCTGCTTCTAACCCTGCAGCCCAAATGGGGTCCCTCATTCCTCTTACACTAGTCATTCTTTCTAGCAGTGAGTCCCAAGGGCGGCCGTGCCCCCCAACTTACTGGACTGTTACCGTCCGACCAAGGTGCTGAGGACAGACTCTGCTGCCTCCACTCTGGCTCTCAATCAGGCTGAACAGCCCTCTGCTCCTCTCGCATGAAGCAGTGGCCTTTCTAGGAACCCAGCCAGAGCCAGTATCTAGGTGGGAAGATCCCCCCTGAAGCTTTCAATTCACCAAAGCTTAAATCTTCTGCAGAGCTCAGGCCTCAGCATAGGTGCCTGATACCTGGTCACTTTAGAGAGGAGCAGTAGGAAGGGCTGCACCTGCTTCTATGGCAGCACCCACCTGAGATCATGAACCCATTTCATTTGCAGGCAATTGCGAGGTAAGTCAATCTCCTCTCACCCACTCCTCTTTTCCCTTCCCACAGCCTTCTGTCATCTTTCCTCCTCCCCACTAAACTTCAGGCTTTCTCCTTCCTCAAATCACTTTCTTTGTCTTTATTTTTACTCCTGGATACATATGTGTAGCAACTGAGGCTACTCATGAGGCTACCCCTCCACCCCTTAGATCAGTAGTAATGTTAGCAGGCATCTCTTGAATGGGTTTGTCTTTGCTCATTTGTGATGCTTTAACAATACCACAGAATGTGTAAAAAATGGAAATTTACTTCTCACAGTTCTAGAGGCTGAGAAGTCCAAGGTCAGGATGCTGCCATGTGGGGAGAGTCCAGTTTGTATCACTGAGCTATCACCGTGAGTACCCATCCCCCACAAGGGAGAAATGCTGTGTCCTTGGGTGACAGAAGGTGCACAGTTGGGGGATAGAGTGGAGTCTCTCCCTCCATGAAGCCCTTTTATGACAACATTGATCAATGAGGCTCTGCCCTTATGACCTAAACGCCTCCCAGAAGGCCCCACCTCCCAATAGAGTTGCATTGTGATTAAGTTTCTAGTGCATGAATTTTGGAGGACACATGTAGACCACAGCAATCTAGTTAAAATGCAGATTGCTGAGTTTTACCCAGAGTGCTGATCTGGAGGCTGCCTTGGGACCCAAGAACATACATTTTCAGCAAGGTCAAGCATGATGCCCATGCTTCAGGCTCAGGGGCCATGCTCTGAGAACATGTGCACCAGGCGGTGTTGCCTAGTGGTGGCTGGCATATTCTTTTATATTTTGATTTTCAAATGGTTGGATTTATCCATTCATATGGCAGATGTTTAGTAAATACCTATTCAGTGTCAAACTCTGTTTGGTACTTGCTATCCAGGGAAACACAACACCTCCCTCCAGGAGTTCACAGCTTTGTATCAAAGATAAACAGTAAATAAATATTATATGCTGTGATAAATATTATAATCTGCAAAAAAAATAACAGAGTTTAAGAAATAGGTAATAGTCTCCCTATTTACAGCAAGTATTAGGTGAGATGAAAATAATTAATGGTGATTCATTCATTCACTGTTTTTCTTTGCCAAGGGTGGACTACAGAGAACCGAGCTTAACCTATTGAAACAATAATATTAAAATGTAATGTTTGTAGAGCATTTACTGTGTTTCAGATACTGTATTGAGTATAAAGTGTGTTGGTTAAGAGTGCTGAGGTCAGACGGCCTGTTAGTCCTGCCCTGTCAACCTCATGCAACCTCAGCCAACGAAATAACTCATTTGTATCTCAGTTTGCTCATCAGAAAAAGGTTATAGTAGAAGTAGTGACTACTTCCAAGGATTGTTGGGATTAAAATAAAAGTTTGTTAATGTAGGAAAATTATACATAATAATTGCTCCAAAAAGAGTTGACTCTTGTTACTAATACATTTTGACTTAATGCTAGACTTCACAGAACAGACCTTCAGAAATTTTTATCATCTAGACAAAGTAAATCTCTGGATTTAAGATGATGAGAGAGGGGACTTGGTTTGACTGTGTTGCCCAGAGGACTCCAGAATGGTCCTGGAAAACTTCTGGAGTGCCAGTCAGAAGAAGGACCACTTGCTGGGCACTGAGATGGTATATAAACAGGGCCATGGAGGGTGGCTGGAACTTTGACAGTAAATAATTGGGAATGAGGTGAGGTGGGTGGGTTGATAGGATTGACACTGAAGAAACATTGCAGCAAAACTAGAATCCCTGGTTGACTCTACTGAAGACTGAGCCCTCCAGATGGGAGGTAAGAACATTAAGCTTAGCCTTGCTCAGCCTGGCAGTGTAGAGAATGGGGTAACCTTCCCTGAAGGATGCTGTGTGCCCTACCCATCACCTTAGGATCCACATACAAGAGAGTTGCTGTTGTTTCTTCCCAGTGCCTTCAGGCATAGAAGCTGTGCCTTCTGCTGCCTCTCCAAGAGGCTGTCCCTCTCCCCACTTTGATAGCCCCACCTCTATCCCTAACTGCCTGTTATCCAGAAATCAGGGAGACTTCTTCTGGTCCTTGCCTGGGGCACTTCAGGACCTGCAGTCCACCTTCACATTCCCGTTGCGCCAACTCTTGTCTTTTCCCTCTGGGACATAGTTTCCCAGAAGCTGCTACTATAGCTGTAAGAAAAACCAGAGTCTACAGTCTTGTTTTAATCCTTTCTTGAGTTCATCAGAGATAAGAGTGATAGAACCTTTCTCTTAGGAGAGGATTAAGAGCCACTTTTTGTGTCCAGATGTACTTGGGCAGAGCTCATTAAGTGTTAAGCCCTGATAAACCCCCTCTAATTATCTTCTTGTTCTTAGATGGGGTGGGAGGAACAGGGAAACTTCTAGGCATTTAATTAACTCTTTGAGAATTCTTTCTCATCGCCTTTTCTTTTTCCCTCCTTCCTTCTTGCTTGCCTCAGATTTAATCAGAGCTATATATTCAATTTATTAACTTATTTATTCACCTAACAACCCCCCTACTGAGTGTTAAGTTGGGGTCTGGGGCAGTATCACAGACAGTCAAACCTGTGCCTTGTCCTAGGATGGTGTTCAGGCTTGTAGAAGGGACCCACATGGAAGTTCTAGAGATGGCAGTGCAGAGTCAAATGGTGGGATTAAATGCAGGGGGCCAAGGCATGATGACCTCTGTGAAGATTCCCTGTTGAAAATATTATAGTAGTATCTAGACTGTTCCACGAAAGTCTTGGTTGCCAGCTGATGACCCTGTAGATAATGATCAGATCACGAGGGTGCCGACCTTTGGGTCCTAGCTGAATAAGCAAATGGGGCCTGATTGAAAGGAGTGGCTCATGGGCATGTGACCTTAAGGACTAAACTGTACCCCCAGCTCCTTTCTTGCTGTTTCCTGGCTGCCATAAGGTGAGCAGCTTCCTTCCATCATCCCCTGTCCCCATGTTTCTACCTTAGCACAGGCCTAAACACTATGCAGCCAGCAGACCATGGACTGAAACTGGGAGCTCAGATAAACCTTTCCTGCTTTAAATTGGTTTGCTCAGGTGTTTCATCATAGAGAGAAAGAGCTGACCAAGGGCAGAAGTAAGCTGAGGCTTTCAGGTGAGAAAGCAAGGAAGGCATTATAGGCAGCGAGGACAGCATGAGAAAAGCTCAGAGACAGGAAAGATGGCATAGCAGGGAATTGCAACAAGCTGGTTATGGGCATGTGACTCTGTATTTTGTGCAGCATGTGTGTGAGAGAGATAAACCAGGCTGGTTAGACCAGGATCCAGCACCCTAGGGATTTGGCTAGGACCGTCGCTATAGAATGGTAAGCCAAGAAGGAAAGGGCAAGATGTGTTGGTTATAAATGACAACTCTTCCCTGTTCTGAAAACTAAAGCCAACCAGGACTGGAAATATCTTGTCCAGCTATATAAGATCTTCCTGGAAATGAAATGGCTGTTATACAACTAGCCAGGGAACTGGTTGTGAGAGTCTTCCAACCTTATCGGACATCGAGATCAGAGAAGAAACTACAGCGTTAGGATGCAGACATCAAAGGAGCTTTCAGGTCTAAGTCACAGAAAAATACTTAGGTAAAGATGTCTTAATCAGGTCCTAGTATTTCCACAATGAAGTCTCACTGGGTCCCTGTTGAACCTGCAGTCCATGGCTTACTTGAGTGTTTGTATAACTCATCCATCATTACTGACCTTAGCACATTCTACCTGAATGAACAGGTACTGACAAAACACTGCAAAGAGGGCTGCTATGGGGCTCAGTGGTAGAGCACTTGCCCAGCATACATGAGAAGGGAAAAAAACAAAGTAAGGAGTTGAATTGGAAGGGGCTCCACCTCTATTATCTGATATAGGTACCTACTCAAAGAAGGACCCTGTCCTCAATATTCCTAACAAATGGTCACCTAGCATGGGGATTCCTATAAACAATAGTTGTATGGCACTGGGGAAGGGGGATGTGGCTCCTCAACAAGAGGAAGTGGCCAACTTCTGAGGACTCTGACTGCTCCTAGGTTCTTCTAGTGGCCCTGAGAGGTGAAGGCAATGATATCTACTGCACACCTACAGCTCAGTGTGCTGTGGGAGACTGGACCAGGAGGGCCACCCTGGAGAACCTCACCCATGTCCTTTCATGCCTAAGATGATGAAAAGGCATTAGCACTGGTTGTTTCATTATCGCCACATCACTGTCAATGAAATTTACTGAGAATGGTTTCCAGAGATGCTGTTTTGGGTTCTGGAGAAAGAAACAATTGCAAGCCATGGATTTTTTCTTTCAAGCTGTCCTTATTGAGGAGCAGGAGGGTTTCCAGTGGCCACAAAATAAATGAAACTGACTGTTCAGAGGCTGCTTCAAGACACTAATTGGGCTAACCAGCTTTGTGAAGAGTCTGAAACACAATCATTAATTAAAACAGAGATATTCAATGATAAATTAATTCACCTTATGCTCAGAATCTGTTGAAGAGGGAAGAATAAAAGCCACCAATATGTATATCTGAAGCTTTTCTTAGTGTCTGCTCTCATACACTATGCTGAATATTTGAGTTAGCTAAGGGTACTTGCTGTATGTCAACAGAGATGCCATTTTACAGGGGATGTATTTATTTCCCGAGAAAGAAACTCATACAATCCTGTGAAGCATAAGAATGCCAGTAGATTTATAATCTTCTATTAGTCAACAGCATTATTGTGAATCTACTGTTTGCAGAGTAATATCCGAGGCATTGGTAGAGTGAACACAGAAAAAAAGATGCAGTTCTGTCTTTGAGAGACATTTAGCCCTAATGGGAAGGGAGGACCAATATGTAAAAGAAACAGAACACATATAAAAAAGGTCTGTAAATAAGTGCAAATAAATGCCCAAGTGCAGCCTTTAAGGTTCTATTTTCTATTATATTAATTTGTGCTCATAATTCAGCTTCCTTATGGATATAGAAGCCTTTTAGGACTATTTGCTTTTCTCATTGATCTTGCGCAGAGTACACCCTCAGAGGGCTTGAGTGAGTATGTGTTAGGAGGTATTATTGTGCCTGTTTTGGTCTCCTTGGAATGACTTGCTGTGCTGATTGGCCAATCAACATACTCAAGTCCAGGTAAAAGTACATTCTCAGAAAGCCTTACATGACATCCCTAGCTTCATTCTTTCTTTCTTTCACTTTCAGTATTCACAGGCCTGATTTCAGTGGTCTTGACCTTCAGACAGAGTGTCTTAATTATGGTTTTACACTTGAAGTAGTTTCCAAATGAAATCATGAGGTTAATTGCACACAAAATAATTAGAAACAACAGCTATATGTAATCAAGTACCAAACAGAGTAGATAGACCCAGAAGGACTTTGTGTAGTGGGTTGGAAGTCAGAAGTCCTGCATTATGGTTCTGCTTCTGTAACCACTTAGTAGAGTACCTTTTAGTCACTTAGATTTGAAACTTTGCTCGTCATCTATACAACATTTTGCGCAAGATGCGATGGTTCTTTCCAACCCTGCAAAATGATGAAAGTTACAGTGCTCATATCAGATTGAATGGGAAGTTGTGACTATCTCAGGAGGGCAGTGGGAACCACTGGCAAAGTGGTGAGTGATGGTGGACAGACAGATTGATCCCTGATGAGCATAGGAGAGAGATGAGAACCCAAAAAGGGACTGACTGAAGACCTCTCACCTGGTATCATCCAGTGTGTTCCTTCTGGAGAAAGAAGAACACTGCACAGAGTATTCACAGTGGACAATACATCAAGTCCATACATCTTTTGCCCCTTCTGAGACTTGCTTCCCCGCTCCTTCTGAGTCTTTGTGGTGCTAGATCCTGTTTTTAAAAGTGTAGCAGGTCTTTTATCAGCAAACCCTGTGGCGGGGATTGAGGTGCTTTTGCTGTTCACTGCAGGCATATTCTCTGTTAAATTCTGCTTGAATTTACCTGCTTTGGTCATTCCACATAGAGTGATGGTGGTGGGTGGTATCAGAACAACATACTGAACTGAGGAGCAATGCATTTGCCTTTTCCCAGAGCAAAACAGCATCCCAGCCTGGACAGCTGAGTGTGGACCAGTTGCCTCTGTTGGCTGTGCAACAGCCTTGCAAATGTCTGCCCCCAGGACCCTGAGGAGACTGCATTCATAGGCCTGACTCTGTCAGTGGTCCTAACCTTCAGAGAAAATGGCTTTGCAGAATGAGTGTATTCTAAATTTTTCCCAATAATCTTTGTTTTTTTAAAATAAAGCTATACAGCAATTTTAGTTATTGCATAAAAACTGTAAAGTGTAGAAAATTGTAAGGTTAAAAAATTCACATTAACTAGTCCTCTCCTTTTATCATCATTTTTTAAAAAATAAAATTTCTTTTGAAATCTACATAGGACTGTTTAAATTTGATTTAGGAAAAGGTAGGCCTTTTAGCAGAGATTTTCAAGAATGCACAAATGGAGAGATAACAGAATACTGAACCCTACTGTAACCCAAATCCAACTTCAAGTTACTACAAGACTTCTGTAAAGGATCTGTTGAGAGCACATTTCTTTTGGGCTTCTAGCCCAGAATGTGGAAAGAGGGGAGGACTGGATAAACATCATATGACATCAGTATTAGAATTATTGGAACATAACCCAAAATAGATGTAAGCAGAGCAGGGCCGAGAGCCACATGGGCTTTGTGGCTCTCACTTGAACGGACATGAGCATAGCAGCCTCTGGTTGTCTTTCTAAGAGTGTGGATGGATTCCACTGACACATCTGTGCCTGTCTGTCCAGCTTTCACAGCAATGGCCGTCCGCACATGAGATGGAGACCACGTTTGCCCGAGCTAGAGCCTGACTCCATGGCCAGGAGCTCCTGCCCCTGGTATTGCTAGTATCATGTCACCACTTGCAGATGGGGTGGGGAGTACTGTCTTTTTCTGTTATTCCTCTTTGCCTAGATGGTTCTTCTAGACCTTCTCACAGAAGAAAGAAGAAAGGAAGGGAAGAATAGGGAAAGAATTAGTGTCCAAATGGTTTCTCCTTGAGGTCCATTAGGATCTGGACTAGGCACTGCTGCAACTTCATTGACAATCACTGATAATCCAGGACCTTGGGGAGGATGTGACTTGACCAAGTCTAAGGGACTTGGAGCAACCAGACTGTGTGAGGAGCCTTCATTACTTTCACAGTCCCCTGGCTAAGCCAGATGCTTCAGTGGAGCTCCCTTGTGTGGGGAGATTTACCATGGTTATTACATATGCCCAGGCACCTGAGGCATAATGCCTGGCCTCCTGGATCTGGCAAGCTCAGCCTCCTGGCTGGATGGCAGCAGGTGCTTCTGCTTCCCCTGGCACTCTCAATCTCTACTCTTTCCACCTGCTCACCCAACCACCTTTCTTTTTTTTTTTTTCTTTTTAAAAATAAAATCTTGGACATCTTAAGTTTTTCACAATTGAATAAATAGTTCTCTTGATGACTGCATTTGTAAAAGGTGTTCGGTAGTCTTCACAGTGAAGGTGATTTTTCTGATTGGCCTGCAGTCTTCAATAAGTGTAAGAAGTTGTTGTGTGAAATGTCTGTCAAACCAGTAGGAGTGTATTGGTGGCTCCATCATTCTCAGGATTGTTGGTTACCTGGATATATTTACTCCCAAGTAACCTTGCCTCCTGTGTCACAAGGCTCAGCTCGCTCATCCTCATCTCAGTCACTGTACCCAACGTTGTATACAGCGGTGATGAGGGATGCAAAAGGTGGCTTTCAGTTCATGAATCTTTTTGAAATATAAGCTCATTGTCCGAGTGGATCTTTCCTGTTTAGGTGGTTTTCTGTAAAGCCATCTCCAACAAAGCAGACCTTAGTAACCATCCCCCTCCTGCTTCTTTCTTCTCTTTCCGGGTTGAATAACTTCATACTTCTATTTCTCGTTAGGCACGAACGTTAGGTGGAAGCACTTCTCACTTTCCTTCCTTTTCATTTTGTTTACGTAGGTTGGAAAATACTTTTGCAGGACAGTGTCCTTCTCCGTCCAGCAGATAGGGAGGTCCTGCTCCCTCTGGAGTCTTTTCATTATTCTTTTGTTTGGTGCTTCCTTTCCTTGCATCTTGACGGTCTTCTTCCTTTGCATTGTCTTGGTGCACCTCTATTTATGGTAGAGCTTAGCTTCAGGCCAATCTTTCCTTTTTTTTTTTTTTTTTTGCCTTCGTTGAATGTTCATGAGACTCTCAACTTTCCTTCTCTCTCTTTCTCTTGTGGTAATCCAAACGATGCGCACAGCATCTGTGGTGTAATTCAGTAACTCATTTTGTGGCATGGTGATAGCTACAGAGCCACCAGAGGCGACCTCCAGTGTGTGAAGAACAGCCTCAAATGTGGGGTCTCACAGACACATGAGCTGCCTCTCAGCCTTCTTTCCTTATAGACACTGGGAAGATGGCTGTTCTTTTCTAGCTGTAAGATTCTAGTGTTGGATTTCCTATTCATATTTTGTTCTCCCATTGAGGGTGGAAATGATATGGTGAGAATGCTTTTAGGAGTCCTGTGACTAAAGGAGAGTCAAGAATCTTCGACAGTCAAGAATCCACTATAGATTGTGGCTTCAGATGTGCCAATAATTTGCCTGTATCCTGAAGGAAGTCACTTTGCTTCTCTGGTCTGTTTCCTCTTCTATCAAATGATGGGTTGGGTGATATGTTCTCATAATGCTCTTCTAAGAGTATTGGTGCTATGCAGGGAACCATAGATGATGCATAGATTGGGATTCAGTGCACCAAACAACTTGTAGGTGTACTATACCTCACGTCCTTTTCCTAAAAGGTGGGCCTGATTAGAGGAGCACAGTTCCTCTATCCTTAAAACACCACCCAACAGGTGTGAGGCAAGGCCAGAGTGCTGCCACCCTGGTAAAGTTGATCACAACCCTGATGAGAGGGAAGAATACCTAGTCAGATTTCTTATAAATCAATACTAGCATGGATATTTTTTAGCAGTGATTGAATGAGGGCTACTCTTAGGAAATATCTCTAGGAATGTGAAGAGAGCAGATAGGTCAGGGAAAAAGCCAGGCAAAGATGTGATTTCAGGTTTAGCACCAACTTGGTCCCATAGGCAGCTCCAAAGCATGAACTACATCATAGAGGTTGTTCCACCCGGAGTGGAAAAGGGCTGGCCCACTGCTCAACCAGGAGCAGCCCCCTCACTACCATCATGGGTGGGCATAAAACCCCAGGTAGGGCTTATCTGTCTGCAAGAGACTGGCTCCTCTGAGAAGGATGCAGGCATAGCCATTAGCAGACAACATACACAGCAGCTGGAGGATGGGTTCCCCTGAGAATCTGCCACATCCACACTGCTGAGAGCCGGACAGGGAGGTGGGCAGGAGAGTGCTGAGTTCCTGTGAATGGCTCAGAATACAGGAGGAGATGGTCTGATGGAATTTCCTGATGAGGCCCATCCAACTGATGGTGACAGGAGTCAAGAGGAGGTTACATCTGTAGAGGAGGAGAGCATGCCTAGGAAAGGGCCCAAGGGAGATCTGAGGGTTTGCTTGATGCTCGTTGCACTGGTACATCCACCTTGAGAAAATCTGTCACAGGATGCCCTTACAGTTTGCATGTGGTTCCAAGTCACATCTACCCAGGGCTTTGTGGGGCTGGTATTGTGGGGCAGCAGCAGTTCATGCTGAGGCCCTTCCTTTTCCTTCTAGCATATCCCTTGCTTCTGGGCACTTAATCTTAGCCTTCTCCTGCCCTCTCTTTCTTCTACATTCTTAGAAAAATCTTTTCACTGCCTTTCTGTCCTCTGTTGTCTCAGCCAAGGTATTCTTTTCTGTGAAATAAGGCTTAGCAAATCCTCTTCTTCCCTCATAGCTCGGAGCAGACTTACTTGCCTAAGTGCCCTGTGGTCCCTTCACAGCTTATGGTTCTGTGTGTGTGTGTGTGTGTGTGTGTGTGTGTGTGTGTGTATGTGTACACACATGCATACATGCTCAGTTGTTTCATGTGAGTCTCCCCCATGATGCTATAAGTTTCACAGGGACCAGGAGTGAGCATATTTTGGCCACCACTTATCCTTAACCCCTTTAAGAGGACCTATCCCATAGTATGTAGTCCACAAATTTATGGAACAAAATAATGCCATTTCAGCTGAGATTCAGAATCCATTGGTTTGGGAAAGGAGCTGCCATGCTTGGTGCTGGAAGAGAGTGGGGGCCAGGAGTGGGGAAATCAGCTCATGAGGCACAGGTTGGCCCTGAGGTTCCTGCACAGCCCTGCAGGAAGGTGTAGAGGAGTTGTATCTACCCTACTGTCTCCCTCCCCTTCCCTCTTCACGTCTCTCTCAATATCCCTGTCATTGGGAGTGGCCAGCAAGGGCTTAGGCAGATGCTTTTACTCAAATGAATGGTTTGGCCTTTTCGGTAGCCCAGAGTGGCCACTCCAATGGGCTTCCAAATGAGTGCTCTGTTAATTAGTGAAGTCCATTCTCTCCTTGAGATGAAGATTTGGCACCAGCAGTTCTCAACCAGAAGCTTTTCCCATGTCCACCTGTTGCCTCTTTCCCTCAGGACATTGGGAAGTTCTGGGGCCATTTTTGATTGTCACAACTGGAAGAGTCCTCCTAAGATGAACTGGGTAGAAGCCCGGGGTGCTGTGAATGGATAGCACAGGGAAGTCCAATTGCAAAGAATTATCTGGCCCCAGTGGCAGTTATGCTGTGATTGAGGAAACCCTGCTATAAGCTGGCCAGGGTGTTGTAGCCCCTGCCACCTCCAGTATGGGAGGCAGGTGAACCCCAGAGACCCCTTATTTCTGAACAGACCCCGGAATCAGTGTTTTCCTTCTTTCCAGCCCTCACACCCTCATTCTACCTGGTGAGAGATGCTCTGTGATGGGGGCTCCCGTATAAGGGGCCTTTGACATATTTTTCACAGATCCCTATGAAACACTGGTGGAGACCATGGGGCCTAGCCCTGCCTTCACAGCCTCAGGCCAAGAGAACCGTGAAACCCCTTCTTCTTGCTCTATACCTCCTCATGTTTTTCTCTGATCTTGCTCCTCTCACCCCACCTCTCATCATCTTTTCTCCCACCCCACCCCCGAAGATTAATGTGATAATTGCCATGTGTGCCTGTTTACACAGGGAGTGGGTGAGCTCACCACCCTCAGCCAGGCAGGTTCCCAAAGAAACGTGTTCCCACGATGTCAGGACTGCCTCCCGCTGAGCACTCCTGTGCAGGTGGGCTGCCACCCCCAGACTGCTTTCTCTGTCTGTCATCTCCTTGCCTTGTGCATGTTTGCACGTGTGTGCTACTCAGGGAAGCGACAGGTGAGAAGGAGGGAGAACAGCCAGACTGCCAGTCTAGGAGAAGGTGTTGTAGACAGGAGGGCCATCAGCATCCTGAATAAGAAGACATTAACCCAAAGAAAGCACTTTTCTATAATACCTGACACCTGGTAGGTATTACTAGTCAGGGTGTGACGGGGATAGAGAACCAACAGGACATGGGAGAGGGGAGTTATTAAAGGAATTGGGACACGTGATCACTGAGGCAGAGAATCGTCACCACAGACTGTCTGCAAGCTGGAGAACCAGAGAAGACACTAGTTTGGCTCAGTCTAAATCTAGAGCCTCAGAGCTAGGGGAGTTGATGGTGCACTCCCTGGTCCAAGCCAAGTCCCAAGAGGACTCTGTTAGGCCAACGGTGTAAGTCCCAGAGTTCAAGTTCAGTTCAGACCCGGAGTTCTGATATCCAAAGGCAAGAGAACAGTGTCCTACTTGGGACACAGGGTCAGGAGGAGAGCGTGTGAGAGCTCATGAGTACGTCTCCTTAGCTCCTTTCATTGCCTTTCCAGGACCTGTCCAGTTGGAAGTTATTTGATAGCAGATCTTCCCCACTAGGTCCCAGTCACAGGCCAGTCATCCTTGGAAATACGAACACAACCAGAGCCTGTGTTTCACTAACCACCTAGGCACCTCTCAATTCAAATTTACATGCAGAGCTAATGGTGGCGATGATAGGTGTTCAGGGGACTGGGAAGAAGGAAAAGTGCCCCCCTCCCCTCTGCAGCATTCTTTGCTGGGAGGGGCCAAGTTTACCCTCCAAGGTAGAGGCTGGATGGTACAGGTGAGACTCTCCTGGGTCTGGAATCAGCAGAATATGGTTTAGAAGCTGTAGTCTCCTGCTCCAGGATCTTACGGGGAAAGTAGACTGTGTCATACAACATGGAAGCAGCTTGTGAGCCTTGACTCTGTCATGGACACAGTGAAGAACGAATAAAAGAAAGAGACTCTTGTGCCTCCCAAAGTGCCCTCCTCTCTTCCTCTTGCTGTGAGACAGACACAGGGAAAGCAGCCACAACTCTGAGGCTGCCCTGGCACTGCTCTTCTGATTCCCACTTTGCATGGTATAAGGATGCTTGCTGCATTCAGAGTCATTGATTGCTACTTTTTTAATCTTGAAAGACACTTTTAGTGGATGTCACTCCTACCCTGGACAATTTTAAGGTTTTAATAATGATGAACCAGAAGGGAATGGACCCTTTAATTAGCATCAGAAAGGACCTTGCCATTCAAAGAAGAGATGCCTACAGTCCTTCGTTTGCCCACTTCCTGCTCAGGGATGTCCCCTTGTCCTGATGGAGGCAGGACAAGCACAGGAGCAGAGAGGAAGCCTCCTGGTTCATTAGGGTGTGAGCAGAAGAGCTGAAAGGAAGGTGGAGGGAGGGTGCTAGGTGTGCAGTGGGGTGTGGTAAGTCTATTAAAAAGCTGGTGAGTAATCTCGGGGAGCTGTCAAGCTGCATTCTCCAGAGGAACCTTTTAAACTGTCAATCATCTTAAACAACCCCTAGCGTATGGTGCTGCTGAAGCTGGTGTCTTCCTGGCTTTTTTTTCTTTATCTCTTCCTCTTTTTTCCATCTGGGAGGACCTAGTGGTGTGGTGGATGATATTTGTAGCAATTTAGAAGGACTTTCACACATGGAGAAGTTATACTAGAACAAATTTGTGCTGGTTTGTTATTAACAAGGAAACATCTTATAAAAATGTGGCTATTTACTGATTAGTTAAACCTCTCTGTATGTCAAATCCATTGTCAGGTGCTACATATACAATATATAAAAGTAAGAAGACAGTTAAGGTTCCTGCCTTAATATAGGTTAAAGCAAACAGAAAATATCCTCCTAAAACAGGGACCATAAAAGACTGTTCAGATTAGTATTTATAGAGGAGTTGGGAAATACATTCCAGGCTTCCAGTCAATGAAGGAAACTCTTTTATTTCTGTTTCACAGACTGTATTCCCTGATGCATTAATGAATTTTCTTTGAAAAAGAGGATTCCACGATCAGGAAATTTAAGAAATGATGTAAACAAAGTAAATACCCCCCCCCCAACACACATAGGTCTTCTTATAGGCTTGAGAAACACATATAATTTGCTATTTCCCATGTTCTTCCAATTACTGAGGCCCATTTTCCACAAAACATGTTCATCTATTATAGATCATAGCAAGAAAAGAACATAATTCTGGACAAACTCACTTTACAAAAGCCCTTGCAAAGAATCATCCACGTGATGTTGCTCTGTACTATCCTCAAACCATCATAGCTCAGTTACTTGTGAGACCAGAGATACCTCAGAGGTCATTATCACACGGTTGCCATTGTTGATATGACTTCATGTTTACAGGCAACTGAGTCTCAGTCTGGTATGAGTTGTGGACTCAGGCTTTGCTGTCAAAGAATGGTAAAAAGATTGACGAGGCCAGAAAGTTGATGACCCCTGTTAATGTGGAACCCACTGGTAAACCATTGGAGCTAACCTATCTTACAGACTTCTTGATTTATTGTCATGAATAAAGGTAAAACAAGCTACATAAGGATCACACAGTTAGCCTTTATGCTCACAGCCCAGGTCTCTATTATTAGAAAAGGCAGCTTCCTATGTCCATTATAGCCACTTATGGCTCTTAACATCCAGTTTTTCTATGTCTTTCTTCTGATAATCAAGAATTACTGTCTGTGAGGTCTTGCTCATGTCTTCCTACTTGCATTTAACTGTCCAGGGCTGATAGAATCCAAGAACTGGATCATAGACACTGAAATTGGTAGGGCTGTACCTTTGTCCCACCCAGGCTAGAAAGTGTTTTATCATTTGTTTATTTTTAATTTTGAATCTGCTTCAGTTGTAATCCTGTCTCTCTAAGGAGCCCAAGGGCAAAACGAAAGACACGAGTTTGCTGAAAGGAGCTTGCCTTACAAGCTATTCTGCCTAGAAAACTCTGCTGTAAAGTGATAGCTGTCATGATCAACGGGTAGCTGAATTCTGTGGACTGACACATTTGAATGGGAGGCAGGGAAAATGAGATAATTTGGGAGAAAAAGGTGTCATATAAATCCACAGGAAGCATAAGGACAATGAATCAAACTACTTTTTCAAAGCTTAGTAGCAAGAGGGAGAAAAAGATATCAACTGAAGTGATGTAGAAACACTTAACCATAAAAATTCTGAGTTCTGGTCTTAATTTTACTAAATCAGCATATAAGTTTTAGGTGTGACGTCTCACCTACACGGCCTTGATCACCTAATAAATTGGGGCTAAAATATTCGTTGTGAGTTTCAAGCAGGTATTAAAGTTCATGTGTGAGGGATAGGGTGGAGTTGGAAGTGATTTCAGTTCACAAAACTATTTGAAGAGACTGAGGGAAAGAGAGTCAAGGCAGAGCTTGAGACGAACCCTTAGCTGAGAAGCACACGTTAGGACTTTCAGCATGCTCAGTTGCTCTGTTTCAAGGATCTGGTAAGACAACCTGCCAAGGATTGCTGCTTTGGATGAGTTGTATAGTGTAATTTTTTCAATCCCCAATCATTGAAAGGTTTTGCACCCATTTTGAGGTACCAGAATCCACAGTATAGTTTCTATCCCTTTTTCACTGTGCTGTGTGTCAACACAAGAGAGAGAGAGAGAGAGAGAGAGAGAGAGAGAGACAGAGACAGAGACAGAGACAGAGACAGAGAGAGACAGAGAGCAAGTGATCACTTCACAAATGTACATTTATTCCTTATGCCATGCCATCCAGAGCTTTGCTGGCAAGGCCTGGGCCAGGTTTTATGGTGATGCAAGAAGAAAACTTAGACCTCAGGTCAAAGGCTGAAAAAGATATGGATAACTTTAATGTTTTCTAAGCAGCAAGCACTATGATAAAACCAATTAGTGTTTGCATGGTCTTGGAAAAGTATTTGATTTGTCTGCCTTTAGTTTTCTCACCCATTGAGTGAGGGTGTTAGATTATTCCCATTCAAGTTATTATGGAGAAGCTGATGCAATGCCTGGACTATGTTCACAGCGACTATGTTCATAGCGAAATGGGTTAACCCCAGGAAAAGCCAAGTTGGGGTGGGGTGCAGTAATGTGTAACTGTATTTCACTGCATCTATTACATCTTCTTGTGTGTGAAGGAATATATGGCTTTAAGGACTAAGAAACCATTTTTCTTTCTTTCAGACCAATGATGCCTTAGGAGCCACCTGGAACTGGCTGTACTTCATCCCCCTGATCATCATTGGATCTTTCTTTGTTTTGAACCTAGTCCTCGGAGTGCTTTCTGGGTAAGCCAAACACTTCTCTTCTTTATGAGCTCGAACTTAATGCCTTTCAACTAATTACAGATTTAACCTTTGTTTAGAAGATAGTTACTGACCAATCCCTTTGTGCCAATGCTGTTATAGATAGTGGGAATGTGATAGTGAACCATTGCTTTAAACATCTTAGTAATTCTAAAGAGTAAAAAAAAACTCTTTGCAGCTGACTCAATACTGAACAAGGTATCTGAGAATTCATGTACCCATCCATCTTTCCATTCAGTAACTTTCTGTCATAAAGTAGAATAGAATACAGGTTTTATTACCAAAAAAGTCTTATCCTATCATGTAATGGCTATTAAATCTCATATTTGCGACCTGAATTTATTTATACCAGTTTGCAAGTACTCAATGTCCAGTATCATGATATTTGCAAAGAACACACAAACTTAAAGGCATGGTCCCTGCTCCTCTTAAGAAACTTGTTTTGTCAAAAAGACAATGTACTTGAAATAAGCAAAGGGAGGGTTTTTTAACCTATAAATATCATATATAGTAATTCATTTCGGGGAAGGACAAATCTGTATAGTCTAAAGTCATCAGGTTTAGTTTTGTGAAAGACTAGGATTTTGCTCAAAATATGAACTATGTACTAGGATAAAAGAAAATATGTAAGAGTGAACATTCCAGGAAGGATAATGCTATGCCATAAGCAAAGATGAGGGAATGGGATGCATGTGCAATGTGAAGACCAAGAAATATTTTGGAGGATCCTAAGCAAAATTGAGCTTAATATTTTGTCTAAATAGTCTAAGTTCTTCAGATGACAAGTTATAAGGTTATACTTCATGTGTAAGCATTACAGATCAACTCCAGTTGGTCATTTCTTGAAAATCTGCTTATATAGGAAAAGACTTTAAGAAGGGCACAAAGACAAGACAATAGGAAAAATGACAACAGACTAGAAATGTGAACAAATTTTTGAAGGTAGAAAATAAGTGATGGACACAGTAGCTGGAAAACTGTTTAATTGCCAATAGGGAATGTCAATTTATAAAGAATGCCAAATACAAAAGCAAGCTGATTGCCCTGCAAAGCATGTGAAAGACTCAAAAATTACAGAATTCAGGTATGTCTCAGAGCTGGAATGGATATGCATGGTGCTACAAATAAGATCATCGGTTGAAACTCCTTATTCCGTGCTTTACCATAGGTCTCAATCCCCAGACAGTGCTCACCATTTTTTGCCCCATTCAGCTCCTGCACTAGTTAGATCTACTCTCTGCAGATGATTCAGTCAGGGAAGGTTAGAGTGGTCACATTAGGTGCATTTTAGGGTGAGCTTGACAGGTTGTAATGAAAACCAAGAGGCTTTAGTGACAGTCCACAAACTGTTCTTCTTGTGGCCCATTTGTCCTTTCTCAGAAATGCGGCAATCTGGTAGGAGTTTAGAGGGTTCTTCTGTGGGGAAAATGTCTTGAGAACAGACCTATTTGTGCTGATATTTGAGGGAGACAATAGAAACAGGTCTCCACCCCAGCGTTTCCCACAAAGTTCACTGTATTTGTTTCCTATGTCTGCTGCAACAAATTGGTGCAAAGTAAGCAGTTTAAAAGAGTGGATTTTTATTCTTTCACAGTTCTGGAGAATACACATCCAAAATCTGGCAGGCCTGCACTTCTTACATGGGCTCAAAGGGAGAATATATTCATTTTTTCTCTTCTAGCTTCTGGGCACCTAGGCATTCCTTGGCTTTTAGCCTCATCACTCCAATCCCTTCCTTCTGTGGTCACATTGGTTCTTCCTCTCCTGTGTCTGTGAAGTCCCCCTCTCTGCGTTACTCTTATAAGGACACTTGTCATTGGATTTAGGATCACTGCATAATCCAGGATGATGTGCCAATCTGAATATTTTTAATTTAATTATCTTTCAAAGACCCCTTTTCCAAATAAGGGAACATTCAGGAGTTCTAAAACCTGGGACATGAGCTTTCTTTTTTTAGGGGACCCACTAAACTCACTACCCCACAAGCCCCAACCATGCATACAGTTTCCATTAAGCTTTCTGTGTCTTGTTTTTAAATCTTAACATGCAACTAGTGATTGTCAGCTCACTGAGGATAATATCCAAAAGAAAAGGCACAAATAATACAAAAATGAACTTAAGAGAATATAAACTATGGAGAGAGTAAAAGACAACTTTTGATCTCATTTGATATTAACAGAAGAGAAATAATGTAGTATATAAAAATAATAGGTTGCTATTTATTTTTGAGGTTAAGAAGAGCTATTGGAAATTAATGAAAAATGTCATTAATATAAAACTGACTTGAAGTAAAAATGTACTAACAGTAAAAAGATAGTAAATGGTCAAAGGTAAAGTTGAGAAAACAACCTAAAAAGTAGAAGAAAAAAGAATGGTATCCATGCACCATTTAAATATTATAGGAGTTCGAGAAAGGGAATAGTAAAATGGGAAAGAAGAAATTAACAAAGAACAATGTGAGAAATGTTCTAAACCAAGGTTGCCAAATTACGAGATCTGCTGAGATATGTGCAGGGATGTTCTCTGCAGCATTGTTTCTTGGCAGTAGGAAGTTGGAGGCAACCTGGGTGCCCATAACAGGGAAAATTAGATAGGTACAATGTTGGATGCATACCATGACATATGATGTAGGAGTTGGGAGCAACAGATTCCATGCACACATAAAACACAGGAAATTTTTAGAACAGAATTGAGTGAAAACAAAGAAATAATGTCATACAATGTGATTTGCATAAATAAAATACATGCACACAGAACCTAAATAGTTTATAAAACTACATTCAAATAGAAAGTATATACTGACTATATTATAATGATACTTTGTATGGTAAGTTGATAGAAGATGAATTTGTAGATTAACCATAAAATGACTACTAATGTCAGGTATGGTGGTGCCCTGGGAGGCTAAGGTAAAAGGATCATAGGTTTGAGCTCAGCCTAGACAACCTGTCTCAAAATAAAAAGACCCTGTCTCAAAATAAAAGGGGGCTGGAGAAGTAGCTCAGTGCAGAGATCCTGGGTTAAAACCTAGTACCTCAGAAAAAAGACACATGAAATTGTCTACTCAGCACTCAGCCCAATTAGAGACTACACCAAAGCACATTATCGTGAAATTCAGAACCTTAGAGAAGAGTCTGAAAGCTTCTCCCAATTGGGAAGGTACCCAAGTTACTAATAATCAGGGTGATATTGGACTTCTCAATGACAACACTGAAAGTTAGAAACCAATACAGAACCTAAAACTTTCTGTAAGAAAGTAATTTTGATGATCAAATTATATACTCGGCTAAAGTGCCAATTATTCCATGGAGATGGAATAGCAATATTTTTGATACCCTTTCTGAAGAAGTTACTGGAGAACATAAGTCACTAAAGATAAGGAACTAAGAAATAAAGACATGATACTCAGGGAAGCATGAGAAGACAAGCAAAGCAAAGGATGGTGAAGGGAAGTGTAGAATGACAGTGGCCAGCAGCCTAGAAGCTATGGAGATCAAATTTGAATAAGATGACTATGGGCTCTAAAAGTGCTGTCTTTAATAGAGAAAGCAAAATTAATACATACCCTGATGTGTTGTATTCGTAAGAGTTTTTTTATTTTGTTAAAACCATGTATATGATGCTTGCAAGTATTGGTACATACCTTCCTTAAGCATTTACTGTCACAGAATACAAAAGTGTTAGCGCTAAAGAAATAACAAGCATAGCAATGCCTCTGGGCCACTTGCCTATCAAGCAGGTTTCCATTGTCAATGCTGAAGTTTGAGGTACTCTTAGGGTACTGTAATTGCCTTGATTGGATGGGGGAGATGGAATATGGGGAGAGGAAGGGGGTGTCAAAGACTAAAATCTTAGGTTCCACAGTGAGAAAGTCTTGAAGCACTATCTAAAATTGCAATATAAAGAAAGAGTGTTTTCACCATAACATTTAGAAATTTGGAAATGAATACCAAAAGAAAAGGGTATAAGGGTTGCCTCTGGGGAGTGAGATTCAGGGGTTGCAAGAGGTGAGACTGAGGACTACAAGTTTTTTTCATTATACGTCTTTCAAAATTATTTGACTTTTAAAATGCTACATCTATTACACTGAGAAAAATAGGAATTAAAATCTTAAAGTAAAAATACTATACACACAAAGTGTAGGATGGAAAGAGTATCTAAGAACATTCATCTCGTGTCAGTGAGGGAAGGATCAACCCTGGGAGAGACCAAATCATGAGGACCAATAACCACCTGAGTCCAACCATGCGGATCTAAGAGCCTGTGGTAGTAATTTATGAAATGGTTCTAAAAGAGAAATGAGAGACATTGTGAAGGAGTTCTTTATAGTGTATATCTTGAGTGGAGAGTTTTAAGACATAATAGGACTTCTTCTGTGTATACTTACTTAGTGAGCATTTATTAACATCTTTTGTCATACCCAAACACTTTCCTAGGTAACTCCTCACCCAGCATGTACCTACAACTCAAACATAATCCTTTAATGCTTGCCCACAGCAGGGGCCTCACCAGAGACATCTATCTTCTTGTATGTCTCCCGAGGGCATTCTCGCTAGTGTGTGATCTTAGTCTGATGTTCTTTATTCTTCCATATTTCCTACTTGTGTCCATATTTTAATTTAGAAAATTCAAGACAGATTCATACTATTTAAAGAGAGAGAGAAAAATAGACGTAGTGCCAGCAAAAGCCATTGGTCTTCCAGATAAGACTCCAATTTGGGTTCAAGGTATGTCTTAATGAAGCTGGAAATGGGACAGAGCACAGCTCCACCAGACAGTGCCTGTGTCTGACCATGTAGATACTCTCTGGTCTGGAGTTGTATCACTTCATTTTCCTACATCCTTCTCCAGACGAGAAAGGGTGGCACATTGGAAGAAACAAAGTCTTTAGCATGATGTTCATGGATGAGAAATCTTACCCTCTGTTATAGTCAGGGTTTTCAAGGGAATGGATTTAATATAGGAGACATAATTTATAGGATTATTTAATATTCACCCAAAAAAGTCAAATGCAAAAGAGTATAAGAGATCTGCCCATGTACTAAAGACCCAAAGAGTCTAGCTGAGGCCCTGGATCCTATAACAATGTGCTTCATGTGTCCATTTGAAGACCTAGAGCCCATGCTAATGTCCTTCATAAGTCCAACAACTGATCTAGAGGCCAAGAGCTCACACCCATGTCTCATGCAAGTTTGTATCAATGATCTGTGTTGGTAAAGTCCAAAGGCTAATGGTGGAAGTTAGAAAGTCTGCACCAGTGGGATGAAGGATCTGTGCCACCAGACTGAGAGATCTGCACTGGAGTCAGGAAGCAATGCTCAAGGTGCAGACCCTCTGGTATGAGAGTGGTGCAGGCCTGGTGCAAGGCACATGACTAGTACCATAAAGTGGCAAGTGCATGCAGAGATGGCAGAATAGTAAGTAGCAGAGAAACTTCTTGGAGACTTGCTGGGCAGACACTGGAATATAACAACACGAGGAAGAGAAGAAGGAGAGAAATGGGTTCCGTTGGTGCAGGAAGGATCTGAAGCAAGAATTGAAGCCCCCGATGAGAGCAAAGAGAGAAAATTTAGCACAGAACAAGGAAGTAGTGGGCAGTGCCTTCTTCTTGAGTTGAGACTCACTGTATGGAAGGAGCAGTTCAAACCTGTGGACACACAGTGACTGGTGGAAACCCAGAGGCCTCAATGGAGAGACACAGCAGTGAAAGGGAGCAGTGGACATGAAGGACTGAACTGGCTGGTGGTGAGTGCTGCAGGATCAGATGTCCCATGGCAGAGGGCAGTTGGCTCCATCTTGAAGAGGGACCAACTGAGCTCAGAGCTCAGAACATCTGCTGGGTTCATCTAGTGGTACCCAACTAAATTCAAGCCCACAGAAGGTGCACTGACTGCTGTAGGCTGAACAGGTCTGGTGTCAGGTTCATGGTCAGGAATGAGCCTGAACTTTAGGGGAAATAAAGGCACAGGTTTGCTGAGATTATTCACCACCCCATCATAAAGCTACTTTTGGCTTGCTGGGAAAAAATCAATACAGATCTGGACTATGTCTCCACATGTTGTCTACCAGTGACAGCCAAGACAAACTTGGAAGTGAACTTTTTGTTCTCTCTTTTCTTGTTTTTGTTTTCCTTCATTGTTTGATCTTGTTTTTATATGAATATAAACAAGGTTTCTAGTTTTTTTGTGGTTGTTGTTCTGTTGTGTTCTTCCTTTTATTTCTTTCTTCTCTCTCTCTTGTCTTCTACACCAGTTACCCAAAATGTGCATGATCTACCTTTACCTTCTGGCCTTGCTTCTAATTGCTTGCTCATGTTCTAGTTCTTTATTTTTTCCCATAACCCCTTTTAAAGTTTTTCCCCTGAGAGTAAAATTGACACATTGAGGGTTTATTTACTGCATATAGTTTTCTGGTTCATTTCAGATTTTGTTATACAACCATAAATCTAGTTCATACAGTTAAAGGTGGCAAATTATTGGTCACCTCAGTTTGTCATTTTCTAGGCTATGTTTGATGCTATTGTTATTGCTGATTGCACTACTTTAGCCAGAGTGACATAATTGTTCTAAACAGCCATTTTTCCCAGTATACCAAGACTGAGATCATCCAAAGGGCAGAGAAAATACTGTGGGCCAGTGCCAAAGAACCAGGGTGTGGGCCAAGCAGGCAGCAACTTCTCACTCCTAACAAATTGAAGAAATAGGATCTTGCAACACACTCAAAATCCAAAAACTAGCTACACCTGGAAGACACTTCTTAGAAGCAGTGCATTCTCTAAGGGTTCTAAATACTAGCAATAAACCAACTCAAGATAAGCAAGATAAGGACCTGAGCTCTTCCCAAAAAGAACTGAAGCCATCCTCAGTATGGCAAGGACCAGAGCTCATCCAAAGAGGAGAACAGCTGAGTTCATATCAGAAACCAGTGTGACAAGCTTCTCCAGGAGAATCAACAGCATACCATTTTCTCCTCCAGTTCTCATTTTATGCTCTTGACAAAATCCTCAGGTTGGCCCTGCATACGCAGAATTATGCTGATTCAGTTCAGATGGGTGTTACAAGTTGACTATTATTTAATCCAGCACACCCCCTTATTAATAAGCAACCACTTATTTGCATCATGCACCTAGAGAAATTACTTGGAGCCTCCTTCTTTCCCTGTAAAACAGGTGACAAGTCTGTATCCACATGTAAAAGCATACCCCCAGTCTGGCATAGATTAGCCCTTAGTTCTCTTGAGCTCTCTGTTCCTTTTGAAAATAGGGACATACATGTCTTATACCAGTAGTCCAGGTGGCTCTCATCTAAATGGCAGTCTGGATATTTGACTTCAGTCAGCAATGGGGCCATCAGTTCCTCTCTGGCTCAGATACAACCTCATAAGGTTAAGAGAGGCCAGGAAAATGGCATGGCAAATGCCTCCTTAGTACTTCTGGAGAAGCCCAGGAAGCAGAAATAGCAGCTGGGAACAGCTGTTGTGAATAAATTCTGACATTTAAAGGAGTGTTATCAGTAGGGGCCTTATAGGCTGGGACCAAAATATTTCTGTCTTGGTTTCCTTTCCACATCCTGATGCTCCACATCTCCCTCTAGCATTTGGGGGATTTGCACTGGTGTCTGCAGAGGGCTCAGTAGCAGCTGGTCCTGTGTACAGGAGGGGCTGTGGGTTCTCTGTGCTGCCTGTTCAGGTTTCTTATGCATATGCAGAGGATGTAAGCTTATTCCTTGGAGTGGTGCTCTGGTTGGGTTTTGTTCTTTGTGTCCATTGGGAAATAGCTCTGAAAGTTTTACCCCCAAGGAACAGATTTCCTGTGACCTGCAAACAATGTAAATGTTGTATGCCAAGGTTATTCCAAGAACAGAGACACAGCAATAGAAGTGGGGGAGGGGAGCACACACATGGCCCCTCTATTGCATAAGTGAGGGAGAGTCTGAGTGGGAGGGGACAGGTGTTCATGAACCTCTGCTTGCCAAGTGTAAAAATGACTGGGGCACCTGTCCCAGGAGCCCAGGTACTGATGAAAGAAAAACTGTGAGGTGTGTTTACTGGCTTCATATTTAAAGACGAACTATGGATATGGAAGCATTGTAGCATTTTTTACTTGTCTCAGAGGAAATAGGATTTGATGAAAACCATTAGCTTAGGCTTGAAGAGAAGCAGAGCTTCTTGTCTCCATGGAAACAAACCAGGGCTGCATAAGCACATCCTGAAGTGCTGTCAGGGGCTACAGGGCAGGAGACTCACACAAACAGAAAATGACCCTGAGCTTTTCCAGTTTCTCCACCCACTATTTCCAGGGCTTCTGGCAAGGGAGAGGTAGGGAAGCAGGTGAACTGTCTCTAAATGGGGACAGCAGCGGTCAGGATAAGAACTGCTTACATATGAACATGTGGAGCAATGTAGAATCTCATGTAGGTAAAGCATGTCAGTTTTCAAAGTACCTTTGCTTTCAAGATATTATTTATCCCTTGTGGCAACTCTGTGCAGTAGGCATACAGTACTTTATTTAGAGATTTAAATAGGAAGGTTGAAAGAAGCCAAACTCTTAGTAATTAATGACAAAGGCAGGACCGGAGCTTCTAATTTCTCAGTCCTTGGTTAGATGCTTATTTAGTGTACCAGGGAGGTCTTCCTCTGGGATACTAGCTCACAGCTAGAAAAAGGTGTCACAGCTAGAAAAAGGCTGTGGATAGCCAAGAATATCATTCTGACCATACAGATCTGGGTGCAAGTTTTAATCTGTACATGCATTGATACACACACTTATTCACATACATTTAAGGTAGTAGATTCACTGTCAAGATCTTCTTGCTCTAAGATGGGAAGGAGTAAATTGTCAGCATTGGAAGAGTAATTTTTCTCATTGCTGCTCCTCAATGAGTGGAGTGGCTCCCACAATAAACAATATGACAACTGTCTTGTCTTGTACCTGACCAGTTTGCTGGCTGAGCTTCACCATTCAGTTCAAATCAATTTATTTAGTGTTTACTATGCAAAAGATGTCTGGCTGGGCTATTAAATTACAAAGATGAGTAGAACAAGAAGACCATAAAGTAACGAAAGAAAGCATTCAAAATACACACAATGGGGTCTAAGTATAAATTATTACAGAAGTCTAGTCCCCTCAAGAGCTACTTATGATTAATATATGTAGGTCACATACTTTGAGTATTTGCTACTTTCAAGACATTATTAAAGCTACAAAGATGAACACAGCCTAGATCTTGGCTACAAGAAATAGACTAACAAATTTATCTTTGGTGCTAAGCCTTAGGTCTCCTGATTAGATGCTTAGTTTAGTGTTCTACGGGTGAGGTTTCCCTTAAGGACACTAGCACCAAAGGTGGCACAGCTAGAAAAAGGCTGTGTATAGCCAAGAATACCATCCTGACCATATAGATTTGGGTACAAATTTTACCTGCCATTACACATTAGGAGGTGGTACCTGAATATTTCCTATGGTAGGTTTGAGGCAAGAATGGCTTCTGATCTTAAGAAAAAAATTACTTTTTCCCAGATCGGTGGCCCAGAGGAGATCTCGGAGGTTGTTGATAGCTATTCATTTAACATGTGTCTTATTCTCCCAAGACAGGTTGTTATGAAAAAGGATTGGCTAAAATAAATGTGAGTGAATTATAATACTCGTTCTCCTGGGATTCTAACGCTTGCGTCAACCAAGAAAAATTCATTCACTCAGATAGTAGTTACTGAGCACTTGTATATCACCTGCTATCAGGAGCTGGGGATACCACATCACACAAGGACAGACAGCTGCCATCCTCAAGGAGCTGCTAGCCTAGTTAGGGAGATAACAATGGATAGACGTTTAAACTAGAAGACACACTTAAACCAGATAAGGCCAACATTTGTATATACTTTCGGAGAATCAATATCGGTTAGCTACAAAAAAAAGTGGAGAACATTCCAGCAGGTTGGGAATCAGGAAGGATAAAAGTCCTGGAATTGTGAGCACATTTAGTAAAATATATAGGGGAGCAGAGGAGATGAAGCTGGAGGCAGAGATTTATCAGGAAGTGCTTAGAAGGCCAAGCTAATGATTTTAAATTTGATCCCAGCAATTTGTGGGTGTTTCAAAATTGTGAGCTACAGAGATGTCTAGATTTCATTTGGAGGTGATCACCCTAGGGCATATTCTATAGAGAAGCAGGAATGGAATTGGGAAATGCATTAAAAGCAACAGTTCAGGAGAGAGCAGAGAAGCAATGAGTCCAGTACAGTGGGGATGGGGAGGAGGGGATGAATCTACAAAGTGTTGGTTGGTAGAACCTGCAGGACTTATGATTATGTGGTCCAAGTGTGCACTGGGGTAAAATTAAAAGGAAAGTCTCTTGGTCTGCTCTGGATTTCTGAATTGAGCCACCACATAGCAGAGGGAAATCATAAAATGAAGATTAGGTTTTGGGGGGAAACGGTTAGGTTGTCTACCTGTGGAGTTTATTTATTTATTTATTTATTTTGTCTTTTTGAGACAGAGTCTCGCTGTACAGTTCAGGCTGGCCTTGAGCTCACTTTGTAGCCCAGGCTGGCCTTGAACTCACAATGATCCTTCATGCCTCAGCCTCCCAAGTGCTGGGATTACAGGTATGTGCCAACACACCTGACCTACCTGTTGAGTTTAAAGTAACATTGTTTACCTTCTGTCTTTTGGCTAATTCACAGCAACAGAGTAGAGTTTGCTTCAGGCTGATTTTTTAAAGCTGTGATTTATTGAGTCTATACTATGTATCAGATATTGTGCCAAATTCTATGACCGTCTATTAAGTTCATCTCTTCCTCACAGTTACCCCTGGAGGCATTACTATCTTCTTTGATAAGCAGCGTAACTGACAGTGAGGTTTGGTAATTTGTCTAAGCAAACAAAACTCTTAAGGAACAGGTACAGAGTTTGGAAGGAGGTCTACCAGGCCTAACCACCTATGTCCTTAAACACATGCTTCATATAGTTTACATGTCCTTGTGAAAGGAAATTGTCTGCCATCCACACAGGAAAATTTGGTGAAAGTAAAAGGGCCTTCAGAGACAAACAAGGCAGTCCAGCAGACAGGAGATCTCATGGTATAGCTCATTATAAAGACCACAGTAGAATATTCATGGCTCCTACTTTGACTAGAAAGATATGTTAGGTGAGTTGTGTGACTAAGGGGGTCTTCTGTAAAGCTTGTAGGAGTTAGTTAAAAGATGTACCTTTTCTCAAGCCCTGCTTTGTATATCAGTTGTCAAAATTGTGTCTTGGTGTGGGGTAAGAAGTCTTTGAGGAAGAAAGGCACTTTATAGTTGCTTTGTAGTTTCTTTCTAACATCCATGTTCCAAATGAGAAAGTGCAAATAGAAAGCGAAATGCTTTATTCAGTTAAATTCTTAGTTACTTGGTCCAGATCTTCAGTAAAACTTGGTCCCCTGACTCCATTTCCAGACTCTGCATGCGCGTGCATGTGTGTGTGACGAGTATAACCTAGTGGTAAAGTACAGACTCTGTAGACAGTATTCTGGCTTTTTATTATTACTTCTATCACTTGCTCACTGCATGATATTAGGTAAGTATCCTTCTTTATGCCTTGAATTATCCACCATGATTTAAGATGCTGGTATACACTATATAGAATTACTGGGGAAATAAAATCATACCATGAATGCTAATTGTTAAGCATCTGGGAGATAAGACATATTTAATGTTTGCAGCTGGGAAAAAGCTACTCTTACTTACTAAGTACTTCCATTGAGTCAACTAGGATGATCTCAGATGTTTTTTCATAATCCTGGTTGGGCTGACCATCCATGGCAACCTACGGGAAACAATAAAGATGAGCCGTGCCCTTGTGCCCCACGCAGGGCCATCGATTAAACACTACACCATCTGCAGTTCCTTAGAAATGTCCTTGCCTTTGCGCCCACTGCTCATGTGCTCTGGAGTGAGCTTTTCTCCCTCTGTCAGTTCTCTTTGTTAAATCCCAGTCATTCCTCAGAGCCTGTTTCAGCCTGGATTTCCTTCATGACATCTTTCCAGGTTCATACCCCCACTCCCATTTTACAATTAGGATTGAAATCTTTCTCCCACATGCTCTTCTAGCACATATATCTGTCTGTTGTTGAAGCTATTACTCATAGTAACATTGTGCAATTATGTTATAGAACTTAATAATAATACTAAAGACAAGAGCTAACATTTATTGGAAGCTTGTCATCTGCCTGATACTGTGCTAAATACTTTGTAGGCATTGTTTCAATTAATTTTTATAATAGCCTCATGAGTCAGGTGCTGTTGCTAACTCCATTTTTATAAATGAGGCAATGGAGGCTGAGAGTTTATAACTACAGAGTTAGTGCAGAGCAGATCTCTCCAGCCTGCCCCAGAGTGCACCATCTTCCTTGAGTTGGAGTTATGAATGTCTCTGGCACTCCATGGGTTTCATTTCTTCTGCTGAGATGTCTTTCCACGTAGTTGGATCTGCCCTAACATCCTAGTGCCTTATTTTTCTGCCATATCCCTATGACCTGGGGAACAGGATTGAAGGGAACCCAGAAAGAGGCTGGTAACCTGAACCAGGAGCATGCTCCCCAGTACAGGATATCTTCCATGGAAAGAAGTCCCTGCTTACAGCCTACAGGAATGACAGGAAGTAACTATCACAGGTTGAACAGTTCTCTACATGGCTATCAGCTATTCTTTTCTTATAGATTATTGCTCATCTCATGCCTTTTGCCTCTTTTCCTAGAACCATATTTATTTTTTTCATATACCATAGTAAGGATATTAGCCCTTTTATGTCATATTTGGCAAATATTTTAAGAATAATTATTTTAAAGGATAGTTAAAACTGCCATCTATTGGTAATTGTGAGCATTCAAAGTTGTTGGAAATCAAAAAAGTTGAAATGGTTATTCTTTATTACCTTAAGACGGTGCTGGGCAAGCTTTTCAGGCTTTCAGTGATAACGCACAGCCATCTGTTGCACACATACAATAGGTTCGTCACCACTGCTTAGA